>PVHX01007115.1:0-94077 GCA_004024805.1 Geosciurus inauris | reverse complement strand
TCTAGGCCGCCATCTTGGAACCGCCCCTCATTAAACATTTTGATAGAGGTAGATCTGCACAGGGACTCGATAAAAACTACCTATACTTTTGAAATCTTGATAATTACGTTCCAGAGTAAACAGACAATTTTGATTAATGTTTCAATAGTCTTATACAATTGAATTGAAAATGATTCCTCGACTCATTTATGAATTCTGGAGATATTAAGGTTGTAGATTGTTTTTGTAAAAAGTTACTTTGTTATGTTTACATTAAGTCTAATTTCTTTAATTACATTCTCTCTCTTGGAAAGTAGAGCTTATATTTTCTAATGAAAGAAATATACAGAGAATATACTAGAGGACTGAGCAGTCTCAGTGAGTTGACCAGATGACCAATGGCATCATTCAAAAAGAGACTTCTGGCATGTTAATGACAAATTTTATCTAAAAGAAGTTGGGTGAAATTTATCCTGGTAGAACCCAGTTTCCCATGCAAGAACTGTAAAGGTAAGTGACTGAGAGAAGAGTGTTAGGCTGACTGGGACCTTAGTACATTGATGATGGGGGAGGACACGGGAAGAATGGAGGAACTTTGGCCACAGGAAGGGGGGCATGGAGACAGTAAAGATGGTGGAATATGATGGACATCATAGCCCTAGCTTATGTATGCCTGCATGTATGTTGTGATTCTACATCACATACAACCAGAGAAATGAAAAGTTGTGCTCCATCTGTGTACAATGAATCAAAATGCATTCTGCTATCACGCATACCTAAGCAGAATAAATAAATAAAATTAAAAAAAAAGTTAGAGTGGGCCTGGATTCATCTGACTGGTGTTCTTAAGAGAAACGAAAAATGCCCTGTGAAGACAGAGGCATGGATGGGAGTGAGCGACGTGGCTGCAAACCAAACAAGTGCAAAGACTGAGAGTCGCCACCAAACCAGGAGAGACAAGGAACTATGCTACTGAGAGTCTTAGAGCAATTGTGACTCTGCTGACACCCTGGCTTTGGACTTCTAGCCTCCAGAACTGTGAGAGAGTGAATGTCTGTTGTGGTAAGCCACCAAGTTTGTAATGCTTGGTGATGTGTTTACATAACCACCCGTGAGACAGGGATTGTTAAAGAAATGGACAAAGTGGACCAAGTGTAAAACAATAGGGTGTGGAGGCAGCTGTGGCAAATGAAAGAAAGAAACTATGCCTGTCTTCATGGTCAAATATGGTTAAGACCTGACCTTCTGCAAACAGAATGGGCTCGTAAAATCCCAAGAGCGTGACTCCTGTGACACAATGGGAAGAATTCAAGGGTTTTAAGTTAAGGGATAATACTGGTTTTGTATTGGAGAGACATTGGCCCTAGTGGCACTGGAGAGAATGGATTAAGCAACACAGTAAAGAGAATCTTGTATTAATCAGGTCGGAAATGACATAGAGACTGAGGATAGTGGATACACAAGAGGTTTTGTAGGGCCAATAACAGTTGGGTTTTGAAATAAGGACATGGAGGAGTTTAATTGGGAAGGAGGCGGCATGGATGGCAATGTGAATGAAGTAGCTTTTGCCATGATTATGCCATGTAACAAACTACTTTAAAATCTACTGTCTGAAAATGACAAGGATATGTTGTTTTCAAGGTTGGTGGTGGCCAGTGGATCTAGGCTGGGCTTCTCTAGATGGCTCTGCCTCAGCCTATGGCAGCAGGTCCAGCTGTGGTTCTCAGTGAATGAAATAATGCTGCTTCCAATGTTTTTCATTCTGCTCGAACTAGCAAAAGCTACACAGGTCATGTCCCTACTGTGGGGATGGCAGAGGTGCAAGGGGGCAAGCAGAGCCCCACAAAGCCTCCACTGTGACTGGGCTCAGAATGGGCATGATTCACTCCATCCATTTCTGTTGGCCAAAGCAAGTCACATGACTATGTCTAAAGTCAACGGGTGGGGAAATGTATTCCTTCTGTAGATGCTGTGGCAGTGGTATGGATGCAGGAGGGGCAAAGAACTGGGGCCAGTACTACAATTTACAACAGACTGCCCTCTGACCACAATTATTAATATCCTTCCTAGATGCAATATGTACTGCTAGCATGTAGTACCACAAAAGACTCACAAATTCTGATATCAGGCTCAACGTCCAAGATTTTATCATCTATATCAGTTCCAAAGGTGGCTCTTCTTAATTCAGAGACATATGAATTACACAGTTTATCTTCTCTATTCATGTCCAACATAGAGTAGTAAAAATAAGGATAAGATCAACAGAATGAACACTCCCATGAGAAAGGGGAAGAAAGGAAGACACATAGTACTGACCCATAGTGATTTGGAAATCTCACCCAGCAAAAATTGCCAAGTCCTTCTACCATTGTTAGGGAATGGTTCTTGATTAGATCCAGACTGTGCTCCCTGAGAATGACTTCTAAGTCCAATGTTATTCATGGCACTTGTTTTTGATTTTAGGATGTCTTCTTGGCCATTTCTGAAGAGAACATTGAAAAAATGCCTATTTTGGTGATTGAGGAGTTTCCTGGGAAAGGTCAGGAACCTTTATTTTGATAAGCCTCAGTCTCTTTTAACTAAACCAGCAGTCGTTTTGTAGATCTTTACTTGTACACAGCTAAAATGAACCATTTCATGTTTTTAATACTTTAAAAACTATCTTGCCCAAGTTCATAAGTTAATTAAGCACCTTGTCTGTCTTCCTTATTTTATTATATCTAATGTTTTGAGTCCCTATCTGCTTTGAATGTCCAGTATTAAATTCCAATAAAGTTCTTCCCTCTCTTTTTTTTGTTCACCCACCTTGTTGAGAAGCTGCCTAACTGCTTTTTTGGTTTAATGCCATGGAGCAACCATGAGAATGACCTTCTATATTCTTCCACCTTGAAACCCCCTCACCTTGTCTATCTTCTACGTTTTCATAGGTAACAGACTTACCAATTTCTTTACCACCACATACAATAGGTCACCATTTTTTAAGCCACTTATAACATTTTTTATTGCCATTGTTTAAGCATCCTATAACAATTTTATCTCTTGTGATCCAACATTGTCCTAAAGGTGATATTATATATGCTAAGTTTTTCTTATGTGAGCACTGTGCCCCCAGACTGAATGTCTGCCTTGATTAGCTATTGCTACAAAAAATGTCACTCTAAAACTCAGTGGCTTAAGATGACACTCTTTTTCCACATGTATCTGAGAGTTGGCTGGCAGATGGCTGGTCATATTGTGGTGGGCTGGCCACAGTGAGGCTGTGGCTATAATGCAGGTGCAGAATGCCTGTGGTCCACCAGGATTCATGGAAAGGAGGAGGAGCATCAGACTTGGCAGAGGTGAAGAGCTCAGCCTTGGATACCTTGATTTGGTGATGCAGGTGAACCATGCAGATAGAGAAGACATGGAACTAGGAGAATGGCCTTGGCTAGGGAGAAAGAAGATAACAGACATTAAATTATAAATTGGGACTAAGACAGAGGAATAGATGATCATCCAAGGTGATCGCACACATCCACACAAATAAATACCAAAAGGCTATAATATGAAAACATAGGGTATATCAACATTTAAGAGGTGTGGAAAAGAAGAGAATCTTGTACAATAAATTAGACAGAACAGAGATACAGCAGAGAATGGTACCTAGGAGGCCAAGAGAGATTTTTGTTATTGTGGGATTGAATAACACTATCAAATTCTTATGAGTGGTCAAGAAATACAAAAACAGGGAAAAAATCTTTCAGATTTGACAACCAGGAGACCATTGATAAAGAGACCAAATAATTTATCTTCCAACTAGGGCACATTTGAGAGTGAACAGAGGTGCTATTAATAATTACAGTAGAACAGTATGTGTCTTGCGCAAACAAAGACATATGGTCACGTTGGTCTCCGGGGATCATTGCCAGGTTGTTTCTATTGGGTAAGTGGAGTGTAAACTTGATTTGAAATGGGCACAAAAGTGATATGATGGAAGAGTTGAGATAGCTAGAGGAGATTTTTTTCCCCCAGAGGCTTGCTTGGATAAGGAAATGGGAGGAGAGGACAATGACCAAAAGCAAAATAAAACAAAACAAAACAAAAACAAAAAAACCCACATACTTTTTATAGATGTGTGAACAGAAAAGTGCTCAAATGGCTTTTAGGATTGTGTGTCTAAAGACCATAGACCATGAGATTTTTCAAAGAGGATTAGAAAGTAAAGCCAGCTGGTAATACCATCACCGCATTTTTTGACATTGGTGGGAAGATTTGTTGCTATCAGAATATAGAAGATATTGGACAGTGAAAAAGAACACACCTGGGCTCAGATGGGGATATCTTTTCCTACAAAAGCAAAACCTTATTTGGATACCTGGCCTTGAACTCTTCTATTTTTAAAAGGACTTCAGTGGACAGCAACATTATGCACTATGGATAACCCAAGGTCAATAAATACGCCAGGACACAACTAAGTCTCAAAGTGCAGAGAGAGGATTGAAACAACTCAGAATTGGATATGTCACTGCTGGTCACATAATAGCTTCTCATTCTCTGTCCCTGGGAACGTCCCCTCCAAGTCACCTCCCTCCCTCACCACACCCAATCTACTATTAAAAATTATTCTAAAACCAGACTAATGGCACAGGTCCCAGTTTAACAAACCCTCTTTGTTAGCAGCATCAGTTGGCTCATGTGACTGGGCATCAAGAATAATTTCAAGATAATCGAGGTCTACTTTTCTTCTTCCCATCAGTGCCAGAAAGTGGGAGAGCCAGCTTCATTGATTCCAGGAGCCAGAATGGGCACCAGCCTGCGCTTTATCTGTGTGGTCATGTTTCTTTTATTGGGCTGCCTGTGGGGGGAAACGGGCTCCCAGCTCTGGCATCACAGTGGACCTTTCTGAGAGCTTTATTTGATCTCAAACCCTATCAGTGTTTTTATGCACATTTTTTTAAACAACCCTTTCAGTTCGCTAGCGACTAATAGAATAGCAGTACGTTTTGGCAAATGAGAATGTGAGAAGTGAAGTTACATTTGAAAGAGGACCTTTTCTTGGAGGATGTAAAAGATAACTGGCTAAACAATGAGGAACGGTGAAACCACTCCACCCCTAACAGAGTCTCAGGGATGGGAGCCAACCTACATAAACATTTCTTAATTTCATTGAAATTTCAGGACTGTTTTAAAAAAACATAAGACAGAAAAAAAATACCTCAGAGCTTTAAAGCAAGTACTGTTTATGAAACATCAATTGCTTCCTCATATTATGGCAGATGGACAAGTCAGTGTTCCTAGACTTTTTTTTTTTTTCCCAAGGAGTAGAAAATGACTAAGTGCTAAGTTCTAAGTGCTCTGTGTGAATTTGGACTAGTTATCTGGTACAAAGACAAAATCATAGCTGACATCTAAGTCCTAGAGCCACCTTTGGTTAGCTGTGTTACTTTGGATAAGTTAATTAACCTTTCTGTGTTTTATTTTTCCTCACCTATAACTGGACTGTTGTAAATATTAAATGAAGTTATGTAAAAGTACAGGTGTATCATCATGTAAAAATTCAATAGATGTAAACTACAGTACTATGTCTCTTGTCATAAATCCTATCTGAGGAGTCTCAGAAACAAATCTCAAGAAGACCCTAGAAAACTCTAGTATTTAGGAAGAACAACCGCAATCTCCATACCTCAGGTCTGAACATTGGGGCACACGATCAGTATCATTGATGCCCTCCAAACAGTGTGCAGGTGAAATGTTCAAGTTCAACCAGCCCCCAGAATTAGAGGATGGGGACTCAGCTCAGAAGAGAACTGTATGTTGCTCAGCCCAGCACCGGCCTGGCCTTGAGCAGCATTGGGATTTTGCTCTCATGTGCTCCTTAAGTTGGAATTCTCCAAATTGTTGGCTGGCTCCATGTCCATAGCCCTTGAACCTCTGCCTTCTTGGGTCTAACTCTCCTAGGCCCCTGGTCAGGGGACCCTGGCCTCCTGACCTTGCCTCGCAGCTCTGGCATACAGATGTTCTCACAAAGATACTCACTGGGACCTGCCACTCGCCCTGTAAAAACCTTCCACCCGTGGGGGACTATTTCAGTTCTACGTGGGAACAGGACACTTCATCACTATGAGAAGTGATTGAGTGGCATATTATGACTAAGTAATATGCAAATAGTATCCTCTATAAAACAATCTTGCTAGTAGGTTTCATTTGTCTCATTTGATGAATTGTTTCTGTGAAATGCTTTCTTTTAAAACACAACACACATTAAATGACAACAGAAAAATATTCTGAAATAACTTTTCATCGTGACTTTTAGATTATGTTGTAGAATGATTTATAGATTATGCAGTAGAACTATGTGGATTGTAAAGAAAAACTCTAGAAGTTTAATTTTTTAAAACAGCTTTAAGCTGGGCGTGGTGGTGCATGCCTGTAATCCCAGCAGCTTGGGAGGCTGAGGCAGGAGGATCACAAGTTCAAAGCCAGCCTGAGCAAAAGTGAGGCCCTAAGCAGGGCCTAAGCAGACCCTATCTCTAAATAAAATATAAAATAGGGCTGGGGATGTGGCTCAGTGGTTGAATGCCCCTGAATTCAATCCTCAGTACCCTCCCCACTGCCCTCCCCCCCCAAAAAACAACAGCTATAAGTTCTCATAGTAGAACAGGAGGCGATTGTGGACAGAGGAAGCATTCTTTGTAAATTCTCATAGAACAAACACCTTGCCCTTGGCTGGGGATCTTCAACAAGGAACAGTGTTTATGATAGAGGTATGATACCCTCAAGCTTGTTTCATGATGTTTTAAAGGTCACTTTTAAAATGCAAAGATCTATCTCTCCATCTATACATATATATAGATATAAGTATAGATATATATCTGTAGAAACAAGAATATCCAAAAAGTTTTGAACATGTTTATACCTCTTTACCAAGAAATTCCAGTTCTAGGATGCTACCCTACAATGAATGTTTATGTATTGAGTGCCTAATATGTATCAGGAGCTTTTCTGGAAATTTGAAATACATTGAAGAAGAGTGATGTTTATCACTTTCCTTCCTGAGAATATATTGTAGCAGATGGACACAGATAATAAACAATCAACATAATGAACAGGTGAAGTAGAAAGTATGTTTGGGGGATTAAGGCTGTGGGGTAAAAAGTAGACCAGGCCAGGAAGGTAGATAGAGTAAGAAGCAGCTTATAGCATAGTAGGGACCCATAACATTTTAATGACTGTGTAATATTCCATTATTGGGAAGCACTGTAATTTGTTAACCAATTTAATTTATTCCCAATTCACTATTATACATGAAGCTTCAGTGAACATCTCTCTCTCTCTCTCTCTCTCTCTCACACACACACACACACACACACACACACACACTGCTTTCTTAGGATACATTTCTGGAAGTTAAATTATTAAATAAAATGCTATAAACTGGTTTAAGGCTTACTTTACATAGAATGTGAATCAATCTATGTCAATTTATACTTTGTCCAGCACTTGCAGGTTTTACTCTTGCTCAGTTTATCATTAGAAAATGCTACCAATTAAATATTCCCGGTACATTGATGATATAAAATGAAAAGCAAAAAAAAAAAAAAAAAAAAAAAAAAAAAAAAAAAACCATATTTGATGCAACACATTAGATTGTATGCACATTTGACTTAGTGTTAGAACATTAGCATTTTAGCAGTTTTTCTCTCTTTGATGTGATATTGTGAGTGAATTTTGCATCTTTCTCCATACTTTGCTGTGTTTTTTGGGTTTTCTACATTCAACATAAATTTCCTTCTTCTAATAGCTTTTTTAAATACCATTAATAAGATAAACTTATCTTAATTAAGCATGTGATATTGAGAAGCATTGCCAAAGTTTGTCACAGGCTGCTAGATTGGCAGGTGCTATCTCTTCATTTCCTTGTTAACCATCTGCAATGGTTATGGTGGAATGAAGCACATGCTCACAGCTCTTTGTTTTCTCCTCTGGCCAGGATGCTGGCTGTTTGTGGAGGATATAGCAGTATAAGGCCTGTTATCCTTTCTTCTATTTGGCTTGCTCCCTAAGATATAGAAATGAGTTTTCTCAAAAGTCAGGTTTAATTTGGTTTCCAACGTTGTGCTATTTGAGGTTGTGGGGTCTTGGTGAGTGTTCCTACTCTGGAGTCTGTTCAAAGAAGCTGTTCATCACTTCATCAGAGAACACTCTTTTAGGAGAGCATGTCCATTACAAATGATCGAGTTGGCTATGTATTTATTCAGACAAGAAATATTTATTGACAGACTGTTCTAAGTGCTGGAGATACAGAAGGAAATGCAATGGACACAAATTGTGCTGCCCCCAGTTCAGAAGACAAACAAGTATATCACTTGGTAGATTATACAGTGATTTATGCTAAAGGGAAAAATGAATGAGGACAGGCGGATATGAAATGAAGGAAGTGAGGGGACATTGAAATTTAAGGAAGGACCAGGTAAGGCTAGTTTCATTGAGCAGCTGTGATGTTTTCAGTGGGATCAAAGATTATTTATTGCCATGACCTTGAGACATTCTGACATCAGGATAATGAATGGTTGTTGGACTTGTGTCCATTTCACATTTGGCTCCGTTCTGTAAGAATAATTGGGAGGTGAAGTGATGGATGGGTGATCAACAACCAGGAAAAGACAGCTGCAGTGTGGCTGAGACTCTGAGAGGGGAAATCATGAGAGACAGTGAGAGAATGGCCCTGCAGCCAGGGCAGATGTCCGAGGCATCTCTTGTTTTAATTAAACTGAGTTGCCTACTTTCTGCTTCCCCTCTTTCATCTCTGTTTTGGAGTTCTTTGGCTAAGCTCCAGCTTCATTCAGGACACCCTCCAAAACAAATATTCGAGAGTCCTACATGTTTAGAGAACATACAAGGTAAGAATTTTGTTATCAAAAGGTAATTTTGTACCCTTGTAGCCACCACTTGGCAAATGCTGCAATTCTTTAAAAGCAATGTTTTAAAGTAGAAGCACATTTTATGCACAGAGAATAAATGTTAATATAAAAAAAGAACCCTTAGCATGGAGAGCACTTCTTCCTTATGGATAATTTATGAACTCTAATTACCATGCAAGCTCAGGTCTTAGTGATTTGGTCATTTCTTCTCTCTCATACATGTGGCTTATCCACTGCTTACAGCTTGCCCTCTACGTAATTCCAAGTCTCACATACTAGGTCCTTGTTAAAGTAAGATATGTATTATACTAACATGAGGATTAATGATGTTTTTGTTGGTTGGTTGGTTGGTTTTTGGTACTGTGGATTGGCCTCGCTAAGTTGCTGAGGCTGGCTTTGAATTTGTGATGCTCCTGCCTCAGCCTCCGAGCCACTGGGATTATAGGTGTGCGCCATTGTGCCCAGCTGAGGATTCATGATGTACTGCTGGGAAAGGATGCATGTGGTTTATCAGTTTATATGAAACACACACTTTTTTGATGATATAAAAGCATTTCTTACTCAGAAGTCTCCAAAACTTTTTAACTTTGGCTTATTAAGTTTCCTTTTTCTACCATAAGGATAAAAAGGCACACTTTCCAAGGCATGAAGATAATCTGTGTGTTAGCCAGCTTTCCATCACTATAACAAATACCCGAGATAATCAACTTATAAAGAGGAAAGGTTTATTTTGACAAACAGTTTTAGAGGTTCTAGTTCCCGAGCTGGAGTGAGGCAGCATATTGTGGCAGAAGTGGATAGCACAGCAAAACCTCCCACCTCCTGGCTGATAGATGAAAGAGAGGAAGAGGAAGAGGATGATGTCCCACTATCTTCTTCAAGGGCACACCCCCAGTGACCTGAAGACCTCCCATGAGGTCCCACCTCTTAAAGTTTCTACCACCTCCTAGTAGCGTTATGTTGGGGACCAAGCCTTGGGGGACTCTTACGAGCCACACACAGTACTCCCAAACTCAGGTTTATTTGCCTCTGGATGTGAACACATGAAGACCATTATGTCTGATGTTCAGCACTACTAAGTCCAACAAAATGAGCAGTGTTATAATTTAGGCTGCTGGGAGGACATTGAGCCCCCCTCCCATTCTAAATCTCAGTCTCCACCTGGAACTCCCTGCAATGAGGACTGTGTCTTAGAAGCCACTTGAGCTAGCTTTCCCTCTAACTTCCCAGGAATATTGCAAGTACTCAATAAAGATCGAAGAGCTGCACAGATGGAAACCTAAAGAGCTAAATTGATCTGAAGGTTGAAGCAAGTGTAGTGTGAAGATAGAGAGAATGAAGTAGAAGAGGCGCTAACTCTGGATGGGGAAAAAAAAATGTGTCTCTCTTTCCAGAAAAACAAACTCCCAAGGGCTCCCTCCACCATCGCCTTCCATGAACCCCACCTTATTACCCAGTTCAACTCAAGCTGGTAAGTAATCACTACCGTGGGAGAAGAGAGGAAAGAGGGACTCCGGAAATAAGTCTGAGTTGTGTTTATACTCTCAACTGAAACATTTAAAGACGATTCTACAGTTACTGGAAATTGGATTGGAAACCTGGTCACTGCGCCAGTTGTGATTCTGCCTTTGTTGGCGAGTGTAGATTGCCTGTGCGGAGCAATTGGCCAGCGCCCCTGTCCAGCAGTGTTTGTGGATGGAAGCCTGCCAAAGTTTTATTGACAGAACAAAAAGGCAACCTGATTCAGATCAAATGGAGAGTGGTGTGGGTTCTGGCACCAGCAGCCAGCAGCCAGAATTACTCAAGGTCCTGTACGTGGAGTGACCTACTTAAAACTTTTTCTCTTGCTTTTGAAACTCCTTGCCCTTACTGATTCCAGATAGCTCAGGAAATGCAAGGTTTGGAATCCAGACTGCTTTGCAAATGGTCTTTGAAGGATTCTGACCCATGCCGATGTTCCTGTATCTTCTAATGAAGCTGGTTTCTCTTTGGTTTTGTCCTCATCCGGGGTCACAGTGGGCACTGGGCTATCAGTGCATTTCCTGACACCTTGAATCCTTTTTTCCCCTCCTTGAGGATCAGAGACTGCTCCACCTGTCTTGAGTCACAACCTCCTCTCTTCAGGATGTCCCTGCCAGGGTGAATCTTTTCTGTTTGACTCAAACCCTGGCGGCTTAAGTGAATACACTTATTTTTATAGAAATCCTGTTCTTCTCCCCAGAGGTCACTGGTTAGGAACAGGTTTGACTGGTGTAGCTTATAGTTGCCGGGTCACTACTGGCTGTTCTGCTGGGGTAATTAGAGTGGAGGTCGACAAGTTGACTTGATTCAAGTTTCACTGCGAGAGGAGAAAGACAGATTCAGCCAGGACAGATTAAAAGTGTGACATTTCCAACCATCCTGGAGAGACCATTGAAGCTTGCCATATTTGTGTGTGTGTTGTGTGCGCGTATATGCGCATAAAGAAGAACTCAAGAATTTGAAGCTGAAGAATACTTGATTGCTTCTAGCTTATTATAGTTTTCATATTTAGCTGATGAACTGAGCAATCATTTTCCCATCTCCACTTACCCAGATTCTACACTACCTTTAATTTTTTTTTGGTAGGGGGGCAGTACCAGAGATTGAACTCAGGGGCACTCAACCACTGACCCACATCCCAGCCCTATTTTGTATTTTATTTAGAGACAGTGTCTCACTGAGTTGCTTAGGGCCTCACTTTTGCTGAAGCTGCCTTTGAACTTGAAGTCCACCTGTCTCAGGCTCCGGAACTACTGGGATTATAGGTGTGTGTCACCGTGCCCAGCTACACTGCCTTTAATTTTATTAGACAAGAACCTTTGTTAAATTTTGTTTCTCTCTGTAGAAAAAAGTGTGTATGGGTATACATGCATGCATGAACATATGTGGAGCCATGTGTACATGTGCATATATAAACTTGAACTTGCGACAAACCTTTTGGTACATATCACATTCTCTTTTACATTAGCTCTGCGTTTATGGCATAGTTTTTTTGGTGAATTCTAAATTCTCTAACTCATGCATCTGTGCATATCACAGTACTTCTGCCTGCCTTATTACAGACTACATGTACCATAAACAGGAGATGAATTCACCAAAAGTGAAAGTGTGAGTGGCAGCTGGAATAAGTCTCAGCTGTGTCTGATGGTGGCCTGTGTCTAGCTGGAATTTTGTTCTTACTCAGCTTCTCCAATTAGTGGTTGCCCAACTCTGGCAGCATGTTAGCCTAACTTCAAAACAACAATAATAACAAACCTGCACCCATGTGCTACCCTGAACTGGGCATTTGTATTTTGCAAACAGGTGCTTCTAATATGCAGCCAGACCTGCAAGGCTCGGCATTAGAAAAGTGGATAGCAGCCTCACTTCTCCATCTTTCACATGCATAGAAGTTACGCAGTGATCAGTTAAAGGGTAGATCCCGATATCACAATTCTGGGGTGGGGCCTGAGTGTCTGCATTACTAACAGATCCAGGTGATACTGCAGACCAGGAGGCCCATCCCCTGAAAATTCTGATTCAGTAGTTCTGTAGTAGACATAGAAATTCATGTTTTAAACAAACATACTAGGCAATTCCTGTTATTAAACAAATCTTGGAAATGCGAAGTTTGAGCAGTGTTTTTTTGCAACACTTAATGTTCATTAAAAAATCACCTGTTTGCTTTGACAAGCTACCTCCCACCTCTATGGTAGGCCCACTGGAAGTTCCAGGGTAGGCTGGGAACAGCTATACTTCAGAAATCCAGACATCTTTCACATGCGCATTCCTGGTTGAGCACTTCTGAACATAACAACAGTGCTTCCTGCACTGAGGGGAAAAGGGTGCTTTGGGGTACAGCGAAGGGTTACTGGAGTTTACAAAATGACAAAGCTAAACCTGAGAATTATTGACCTTATCTCTGTAATTGTCAGATTTTGTACTGAAGCTTATTTTAGCACTTGCTCTTTGTGAATATACTTTCAGAAGCAACCATGCCATGGTGGCTTCTATTAAGCTTGTCCTATTAAGAAAAAAAGGAAAGTTTCCAAGTATTTTTCAATTCTTTTTTCCTTTGTCTATACAAATAAACATGATAAAAACCCCACAGTGACTTGTCTCACTGGTTCTTCTGTGAGGAGTTTCATCTCCGCTGATCAGGCAGGTTTGGATGTATCTCCTATCCCATTGTGACCTCCATGTCCTGTAATGCTCACTACCCTTCCATAGGACCACCATGGCATGTGACTCAAATGCACCCAGTATAGCTTTTTCTCAGTGATGCCAACTGGCCTTTGCCTTTGTTCAAACCAATGATTATTCCGTTTCATAGAAGAAAGAACTGATCTCTGTGAAGACCTGAGTCAAGACAGAATGAGAAGGAGTAAGAAAAATGTAAATCTCTAATTTCCTCATTTCCATTTTCTAGACATCAGTTTTCTTGCTGCATCAACAATAAAATTATGGATTCATTGTCTTTTGATCAGTTATAATACTAGAATTTCCCAAAATATAAAGAAAATACAATTATGAGTTTTTCACTAAGAGAGGGATAATTGACATTTGTTGAGATTTCCCAAGGTGCTGATGAGCACTGGAATAATTTCATTTTATACTTATTTGAATTCTACTTATAATCATTTGGTTCATATTTGGTTTTGGCTCAGACCAGGATAAACTTTCTAACAATGAGATATATGCAACTACAAAATGGTCACAGGTGACACTTAATTGACATAGGAGTTACTTAGTTGGGAGCCAGTTAACCATCTTTCTGAGATGCAGATAGACTGCGGTTTCTACACCTGGCCATTCATCAAAACCACAAGGAGTATAGGTGATACACAGGTTCTCACAAACTGCAGAACTAATGAATCATATTTTCAGAATGAAGCCAATAAGCTGGAACTTATTTTTTCTTTCGTTTTGTATTGTCTTTTTTAATTGAATGGAATTTTTTGTTCTTTTTTTAATATATATATTTTTTAGTTGTCGATGGACTTTTTGTTTATTTGTATATGGTGCTGAGAATCAAACCCAGTGCCTCACGCATGCTAGGCAAATGCTCTATCACTTAGCCACAACCCCAGCCTGTGTATTATTTTTAAAATTATCTCATACCCAGTACTGGTCTGCATGTTAGCATTAGAAAATCACCCCTGGACCACCCTTCAGATTTCAGGATCCTAGGATGCTCTTAATGTTTTTGTGTAGACAAGTGCTTTGTAGACTAGAGAGAGTGATGCAAATAGAAGAAATTGTTGGCTCTGTGCTTTGAATGCATGTTGCCTCCCCCAGCCCCCAATGCATATGTTGATACCTTAGACCCAATGGGACTTTATTAAATGGTGAGACTCTCGGGAGGTGACCAAGTCACAAGGGCTCTGCCCTCCAGAATGGATAAATGCCCTTATAAAACGACTCAAGGGAACTAGGTTAGGCTCTTCTGTCTTTTCATCTCTTCTGCCATGTGAGAACTTAGCCAGAGGCTTTCTTTAGACACCAAATAAGAGAGTTTAGATCTTGGACTTCCCAGATTCCAGAACTG
This sequence comes from Geosciurus inauris, assembly GCA_004024805.1. NCBI lineage: Eukaryota > Metazoa > Chordata > Mammalia > Rodentia > Sciuridae > Geosciurus > Geosciurus inauris. The sequence goes on along the minus strand of PVHX01007115.1, from coordinate 79,650 downwards.
TAAGAAAGACAAGTTAAGTATTTTGTTATAGCAGCAGAAACAGTCAGTAATCGGAACACCCTCATGTTAACAACATGTATCTCTGAAGGGCTGAGTGTGCAACCCAGGAAGAGGAGCGAAGGTAATGAGTACAGGAAGGCACTCCAGGGAGGGGCAAATCTGCTGTTTCCCTGGGGTTCAGGTTGCTAAGGCTGTAGAGACAGGATATCAGAAGCAAAGCTTGAAGTGTTCAGTGGGTATGAAAGGCAGATGATGACTCAGAACTGGGACAGACAGAGAACATGAATCAAGTGAAGATGTTAGACAGAAGTCAGACAGGTGGAAAACAAACTGTGGATACATTTATCAATCTGCACAGTGAGCTGGAAGACCCAGATCAGGAACTGGGAGGCCCATAGGAGATAGGCCCATAGAAGCTTGAGGTGCAGGACAAACAAGAGAACTGCTCAAAATCCCAGAATAAGGCACTTTGACCCTGAAGGCAATGCCTCCCAGAGAGAACTCGCCTCCTTTAAATGCAGCTGCAAGAGCAGTAAGAAAGTCCCCTTGGCATCATGTCCAGGTCAAAAGAAAGTACCCATAAGGGGGCTGGGATTATGGCGCAGTGGTAGCGTGCTCGCCTAGCACGCATAAGGCACTGGGTTCGATCCTCAGCACCACATAAAAATAAAATAAAGATATTCTGTCACCTACAACTAAAAAATAAACATTTAAAAAAAAAAAAAAAAAAAAAGAAAGTACCCATAGGCAGGCTGTTGCTGAAATGGGTGGATCCTACTGACCAGAAAATGCCCAGCCCCAATATCTCTTTAGACATTTAGGGCATGAAATTCACACCCAGAAAGATCTGAGAAGAGTCTGAGTTCCTCAACAAAATGTGTCATCGTCAGGGGTTGACACCCTGGGCTAGCTGGGTGACCCTGAGCAAATGATTTATCACTCAAAGTTCAATTTCCTCATCTTTAAGATGAAGGCATAGAAAAGACAGGTGACCCCTAAGGTCTCTATGAGTCTAGGGAGGCCAGCGACGAGACTGCAGACAGCATGTCACAACCAGATGCCAGCTCTGCCGATGTTATCGCCAGGCTCAGGTCAGGGCAGCACACCTGGCATACAGCCAACCTGAGCAAAGGGAGTATGTCTGGCACTGTTGAGACTATCAGGCAGCCCGTTGGTAGGGGTGTTAGACTATTGACTTCCCAGTCACATGTTGTGTGCTATCATGTACACTGCAGATAGCACACAGATTATCAGCCATGCTGCCGCTGCCATAGCAACAACATGGACCTGGTCTGTCTTGATAAATAGGCTACATGCAAAAAAGCAAGTAACCCAATTTCAGCTTTTTCAACCATATGGCCTTGAATTTTCTGGGTCTCTGTTTGTTATTATTTTGAATTGTATGAAATTGCCAACATCCAATTCTTGATCTCCAAAAACAGCGATTTCAGTGGAGTAGAGGAAGGATCAGAAAAGGGAAGACTAGTGAATGAATCTGACCTAACTTTTCTGTGTACATGTATGAGTATACCACAGTGAATCTCACTGTCACGTGTATCCTTAAGGCACTAGTAAAAAAAAAAAACAACTCAGTAAATAAATATATCAGAAGAGTAGAGGGAAGGGAGCAGGGAGAGGGAGGAGGGGAAGAAAAGAGGAAGTATTGGGGACCGAATTAGAGCAAATTATACTCCAGGCTTGTATAATTAATGTCAAAATGAACCCTAATATTATTTCTAACTATAATGAACTAATAAAAAAAATCCCCAAAACCCCAGCAATTTCATGTGGCTCAACATGATGTGAAAGAGAGTTGACCTGGTCACAATATTAATACAGAACCTTAGAGAAGTTTCATTTGTTTTGATTTTAATGAATATTTATTAAATATTTATACTGTGTCAGGCCCTAAATTAGGCTTTGCACACATCAATGTTGAACAAACCAGTCTCAGGAGTTATATTAGTCTATTTTCTGTTACTATAATGCAATACCCCGAGGCAGGCTAACTTTAAGAAGAAAGAGTATTTGTTTAATATGAGGATTGCAAGTCTGAAGACAACCTCAGCTATTTAGCAAGACTCTCAGCAACTTAATGAGATCCTGTTTTGAAAAAATATAAAAGCTAGGGATGTAGCTCAGTGGTAGAGTGCCTTTGGTTTTAATCCCTAGTATCATTCATAGGTAGATAGATAGATAGATAGATAGATAGATAGATAGATAGATAGATAGACAGACAGATGGATGATTGATAGATGATAGATAGATAGATAGATAGATAGATAGATAGATAGATAGATATAAATAAATAAGTGAAAGAACATCCAAACAGTTTGTGCAGGCTCTGAAAAGGACGCCCTTTGGCTGTCACCTCAGGTGTACGGCAAGAGTATGTGGGAGGAAGAAAGCATGCCACCAAATTGGAAGTCAGACAGGGTTAGTGGGACCAGGCTTAGGCTTCTATAACAACTCTCTTCCAAAAACTAACCAGGGTCTCAGTTTTAGTAGCAGGAGCTCACCTCATAGATCTTCCCATGTACCAGAACACACTCCAAAGATCTTTCCACAAGCTAAAGTTAAGTTTTATCGTTTGCCCCCAAAAGCAACATACAAGTTGTACCTTTACTAAAGAAATAGACTATCTGAGAAAAGATTATTAAACTTTATTCAGTCTCTAATACAATGTTCATTGTACCCTTGTCTGAAAATTCAGTTCAGAGCAGATTCTGAAAGTGAGCAAGCAGCACTCTTGATGCATGCACTCAAAGGCTGACACAGGGGGCATCTTAATTCAGCTGTTGGCGAGAATGAAGGTCGGGGCTGTAACTACACTATGACCTGATCAGTCAGGCAAATACAAGAAATATTTATTATCATGTTGTTTTTACAGCATGAGAAATTTAAACAAAAAAATATAGCTTTCTTGTCAACAGATGTAGTGCAGTATCAGGAAAAATCACAGAAATACTGACTTGGACAAAAACTTAAGGAAATGAACCTAATGAGTCATTGATGGATAGACTTTTTAAAAACTGGGCTGATGGCATAGAAATGATCAATTTTATTAAGGCAAGGTTTTTACATTTCAAACTTTTCTCAGTGGCTTTTAATGACCTGAAGAATGGGTAAGTATAGATTTATAGGTTGAATCATGAAATTGAAGTCCTCAGCTAGTTTTGAACCTATAAAATTGATCAACTCACTTGGGTCCATCTAATACTTACCAAGAAGTTCATGGGTCGCTCATAAAAGGGTGATAGTTACGAATCCCACATGAGAATCTTTGATCAGAAGCAAAATCTCATTTACGAAATAGTTCTTAAATGCACGATGATTACATCAGATGTTGCAAACATCTCAGTAATAATCTTTAATAAGCTGAGTGAGCTCAATTAATAATGCTAAATCACAGTGTGCCACTAACTCTAGACTGGAACTTGAAATCAAAATTTAAATTTTGATCTCAATACACAAAAGAGAATAAATTTCACTCTCCTGAAATTGAGTGGCTGTGTGATAACCATAGCCCTGGGCTGAATTTTCTGTTGTCAATGAGATCACTGAAAAATTTCATGTTACCAGATATATTTGAATGATTTTTTATGTCACAGAATGAACATATAATAAAAGAGTGAAGGAGTCTATTCATTGTCAGCATTTAAACTAAATACTATCTGTAGCAGAAAGATAGTTATAGTTGAAAGTAAGGGAAATCCAATGAAAAGTATCTTAACTTATAAGGAAATTTCTCAGGCCTCAATGTTTGGAACTACTCCAGTGCCAAGGGGGTTGAGAGCACTTTGATTCATTGACATTAGTCAACACTTGAGGCTGAAGAAGATCTCTCTCACCTGAAGGACTTGATCATTGAGGAAAAAGGTGAGGAAAATAGATTTGCTATTGGCAAGGAAGAAATGGTGGAAGGCAGGGTGAGGAGGAAGTCAATAGTGTAGGTCTTAACAACAAAGTCAACAATAAATAAAAGTGAACCATCAAAAAAAGTTACTAGTGGTTAAAATCTGTGCCACCTTGAAATTTTCATAACCCAGCACCTCTGGATTAAGATTTGATTTCAGCTGGAGTCTGGGTCACAGGATGCTCTTATTCTATGGAGCCAATACATCCTTGGTTTGCTCATGACTTGAAGCTGAGCTTTGGTGAAACAAATCTAATTTCTCCAATTGATTCATTTTATAAAAAAGCCTCCCCTACATTTTTCTGTAGTCTGAATTTAAAACAGCTTTATGAGAACATGATTAATATACTGACTAGATTCAAAAATATTAGGCAAAGTAGCAATGCATCCTTCTGGAAATGTTTTGTAAGTGTGGACCCGGTCACTGAGTGGCCATTTTCCCTCTTTTGGCTTGTCACTTTTGTCCAAACCCCACAGATGATTGATATGTCTGACTCCACACTGACAGTGCCCATCCCTAAATGTCTATTCTCCTTTTGTCTGAGTGTGGAGAATGCCCAAAAGATGGCATCACGGTATCTCACTAACCCTCTGTATCATACCACCTAATGGAAGAAGAAAGTTTCAGATCAGATCAGAACCTTTCACATCTCAACAACCTGAAGGATTTGGGTTTCATAAAATTAATTTTGTGCTCTAATTTTTCACTTTGATAAATAAGAGAGCTTCAAGCCAAGGAAAAGAAAGATTACCTGCTCTAGAAAACTCCTAGTGTAGCCACCAGAATGGGGCTTGAACAGTTAACCAGTAAAATGGAGCAAACAGCAAGTAAACCATTTAGTGCTCGCTTGCCACAGTGAGGAGACAGAAATTGTTATAGTGAGGCTTGGGAAACGACCAGAGAAATAACTTTTACACAATTTACAGAGAAACAGTTGGGCTAAAGTATGATGTCTTCCTTAAAAAATATCAGAAAAATTTTAAAAACGCTTTCCATTATAGAATATTAAACAGCTACTTTTTTTTTTAAGAAGGCAGAACACATTTGCTTTGAAATAAAAGGAATATCCAGAATTTTAGCATTGTAGTAGCAGATGAAATGATTATTAGCCAAATCAGTGGCTACTGGGACAGAAAGCATATGCTTTAATTTTAAGACTAAATTAAAATCATGCGAATTATCTGCAGTTAAAGGTAGGAACGTTAAAGTGGGAACTCATATCGAGGCAGGAAATAGTGTGGGATAGATGTGTGCATGAAGAAAATATGAGGATGTCGATATAGGAAAACAGCACTGTCCAGGCCTTGTCTACACATTCTGCAAAGGTTAATAGTTAATAAGTATGGCACTACACCTTTCTATTATCTGTGGTTACTTAGTAAATGGTACATAGTTCATTCTATGCATGGTTCAGTTCTTCTAAGCTAATTTTTATGTTTTTTTTTTTTTTTTTTTTTTTTACAAACTCTTAAGTTTAAAAACAAAACAAAAACAATTCACTTGGGTTTGCCAAAATGAGTTGATCCAAATGAATTGAATTTTGCGATTGAGAACTTGTAGCCCTGAGTAGGCAAAAAAGCTACTGACATCAGATGGGTGTGTACAGGGCCTGTGCCGTTTCTGCCTCAGGATTACATGTATAAATTTGTCAACTGACCAAGCAGTGCAGAGGACCCACAATGGGTCTTTTTAAAGATCTTTTCAAAGAAACTGTTTCAGCCGGGCACAGTGGCACACGCCTATAATCCCAGCACTTAGGGAGGCTGAGACAGGAGAATCACAAGTTCAAAGCCAGCCTCAGCAATGGTGAGGCACTAAGCAATTCAGTGAGACCCTGTCTCTACATAAAACACAAAATAGGGCTGGGGATGTGGCTCAGTGGTCGAGTACCTCTGAGTTCAATCCCCAGTACCAAAAAAAAAAGAAAAGAAAAGAAAAGAAATTGTTTCTACACTAGTCAAATAAAAATTAAGAAAATGATTATATCTCTTTTTTCTTTCCTTAGTGCCCTATAGAGTCAGCCTTTCTTCTTACTGGAATCTGAATCTGCAGCTTCAACCAACTACGGATGAAAAAAAATTGCATCTGCATCGAACATGTATATACTTTTTTCTTGTCACTGTTCCTAAATGATACAGTATAACAACTATTTGCAGTGCTTTTACATGGTATCAGGCATGATTTAAGGTATACAAGATGACATGTGTAAGTTACATGCAAATACAATACCATTTCATGTAAAGACTTGAGCATCCATGGGTTTTGGTATCAGCAGGGGATCCTGGAGCCTTGAGACACAGCTGTTTTAATTTGTTGCCTGATATATAGAAAGATTTTTACAAGGTTATTCATGGCCATTTGACACCTTTTATCTCTTTCTCTAGTCCACTTTCTGCCCTCTTCAGTTACACACATTCTGTTTCTTTTCTGCACTTTTCAACAAAAATGGACTGCTAATCCTTTGATCTGTATCCTTCACTCACACACATCTCCACACCCTGTTCCACAAAGCCCATGTTGCCCTTTCATTGACAGACATGTCCTCTCAAGATCAACATTATTAGGTCTGTCCACACAACGTGAGAATGAACCATTTTTATAAAATGAGATATGTAAATCCCAGAGATCGTTAGAGTCAAAAGAGACTTTAAAGACAAGTAGCAAATGAGGAGAAATAACATTTTCTTTTACATATAAGTAAAATATGTTCTTATTATATGAAGAATCACTGCAAATTAGCAAAGCTAAACAACTTAAGGAACAAATGGGCAAAGAGCATGCCAGCAAGTCTCAAAAAAATTCAATAAATATATATTTAATTCTTTTAACCTCATTATCAATCAATGGAATGCAAATGAAAGAGTGACACTGTGTTTTACATCAGACTGTCAAAGATTGAAGATAACTACTGATTCTACATGTTGGCAAGAGTGTAATGAAATAGCGTGTCATACAGAGCTGCTGGGAGTGTACATATGTACAAACTTTCCCTGTTGCATTTTGATGGTACCTATCAAAGCCTTAAACATGTTTATGGTCTTTGAAGTAAGAGCACTTCCAGGATTTTTGTCCTAAGGAAATAATTAGTGAAGCATGCAAGATTTTTATGTGCCAGGATGCCCTGTGTAGTGTTATTTGTAACATTAAAAAGAAAAAAAAATGGAATCATTAACTCCATAACATTAGAAATCCAGTTAAATAAATTACAGTACATGCAGAGGTCAAAATAGAATGCTAAACAAAAGTCATGTATTCAGTGACTACTTAGTAAGTGGGAGACTGTATACAGTCTATTAAATGGAAAGGACACCTTGTGGAGTAGGGGAGGCAGAGAGGCTTTTGGAGTCAGGTGACAGGGGTTCGAATCCCAGCCTTTTCACTGGTTAGCTTGGAAAAATTACTTAACCTGTCTGAACCTCATCTATAAAATGATGAGGTTTGTCAGTTTCCTCATCTATAAAATGGGAATAATAAATGCTTTACTATATCAGTGTAAAGTTGATAACTAGGAAAATGGAGATAACTAGGACTGGAGATGTAGCTTAGTGGTTGAGCACTTTCTTAGTGTGTATGAGGTCCTGGGTTTCATTCTCAGCATGGTGTGGAGAAGGAAGATATCTTAACTGAGCTTTGCCAGAAGATGACATACAGAAACCATTCAGGAAATTAACAATGCTATCAGAGTCACCCAAATGTGATCTCACTCAGTAGCTTTTGTATAATATGAAAGTGAAGTCTTGTTAACATCAATTTTGCTAAATTTATGTTCCTGCCCCCAAGGGACCTCTAATTCACCTGTGAAGTGCTCTTTCCTCTGAACATTTCTGGAAGTCCCCCATAAAGACTCAAATTAGTGTATCCTTTATTTTCATCAACCAGCTTCTGCCACATTGTTTCTTTCAGATTTCAGCCATGATTCACTCACTCTCTCATCCATGTGTGCAAGACTGTACCAAATACCCATTATTGAACAGCTCTGGGCTAACCAAATGTATACTAGTGAATCCTGGTCCATGCTTTTCTGGAGTTTGTAATTTGGGGCAGAGAGAGAAAACAAATGTTTATAAGTGACTATATACCTGTGCATTGAATGGCAGGACTTGGATGTCTGTTGACGCTAGGTTTCCTGCTTACATTTAATGTTGGAGGTTAAAAACATCTGATGGAATGCCCTGCACATGTAGGAGAGTCTCTTGTCACCATGGACTTCACTGTGGGAAGGCATGGCTGAACATCAGTATCTGTAAGTTTTCACCTAGTCAGGTTCTGTTCCCCTCTTTGGAAGGCAAGTCTGGCTGCCCAATCATTGGAAGCTGGCAAGATGAAGAAGGCTGTGGGTTTTCAATATTCAGCAGGGTTTCCTATCTCTCAAATGAATTGATGTCCCCTCCAACTTGTTACCCCATGCAGAGAATGAACCTCCAATGTTTTGCTAAATAGAAAAAAGACTGTTGCCCATTTGCACAGGATGAAGCAGATATTCTGTTTTCTTGTCTTAACTACTTTTAACCAATCCTTATTCAGTCTCACCTCCACCCAAGCTTCTAGGGGCACCTGATGCCATCATTTTCTGAGCCATTTGGCAGAGGCGGAGGAGGTTGTGGTGCAAATATGGTTGTCTTTGTCTTTTCCAGCTACAGCTTAGGGTTCACTGTTATTTGGCTTTCTAAATGAGTTACCATGTAATTTTTCAGCTTAAAAAGTTCAATTCCTATCATCTCCTTTATTTTATTTTCTTTTGACCTTCTAGGCCTGTACAAAATTCCCTTCTGCCAATTTAGTGATGTTTTAGGAAGGGATAGAGTTAACTGTATAAAAAATCCATTGTCTTTAACCAGAAGTTCATAAGTTGATGGGCAGAGTCTGCTTGCAAGATTTCAAAGACAAGGATTTGTGTTACTTTGTTACTTTGCATATTTAGTTCAAATAGATGCCCTAGAGACTTCAGCATGCCATACCCTCCTGGTATGGTGAGGGAGGAAAGAAAGTCTCTCTTCCCCTTCTGAATTGTAGATTTTTACAGCAGTTTATTGGGACATCTCTTTTGAGGTTTTATTGTTGTTGTTGTTTTGTTGTTGTTGTTTTACAGCTCTGGCTGTTTAGAGTAGATTTCAGAAGTCCCTGGAAGATGGAGTCTGCTATAGTTTGGATCTGGAATGTCCCCAAAGGCCCATGTATTAAATACTTGTTCCTGAGAGTGGTGCTATTGGGAGGTTATGGAACCTTTAAGAGGTGTGGCCTAGTGGGAGATCTTCAGGTCTTTGGGGGCATTCCCTTGAAGGAAATTGTGGGACTATAGTTCTTTCCTCTCTCTCTTTTTCTGCTTCCTAGCCATTCTCTACTATATGCTCCTTCCAGGAAGTGCCACCTCACCTATTGCAATCAGAGGGCTTCTTAGCTCTTCCACTAATACATAGGGCCAGAAAATGAAATGATAGAAACTTCATGCTGATGACTTTATTTGAGCTCTTGAGCAAGTCAGATTAGAACCCAGAATACCTGAGTTAAAAAGTAACATGAATTAGTAAATATACCCTCCTTCCTTTCTTAACACAGTTTCAGTGGAGCAGAATGTTTTCTGTCACTTGCAACAAAAGGAAATACTGTTAAACTATTGGGACACATGCATACATATTTGCCTCTTGGAGACAATTATTACTTCTAAAAGGCAATGTAGGCTGCTTGAAAATTAAGAAAGAATATTTTCCTGAACATATAATGTTCATGGGCTATACCTTCAATAAAGACAGAGTTTTAATTCTGGTGTCTGGACAGACACCAACACTCCCTTTGCCCATTCTCTAGCTTCTCAATCTGGCCCAGGTGCCTACAGGTGAACAGGGAATGTGACTTCTCTGTGCAGTTTTCAAGCAGAATTATCTCCTATACCAGTGGTCACCTGATGAGATTTCATAGGTCTGGCCCAAATTCTGAAATGATCACCTTCCCAGAGGCTTTCTGGTCACAGTTTAAATATGGTTTTCACACTACTTTCTCCAAGTGAAAAGCCAGCAGTAGCAGAAAATGTTTATTATGCCCAAGGCCAGACAAGCTACTCATTACCAGTCTTGGGATAAAGAGGAGTTACACATCTAGCAGACCAGTGGTAAAACATTTTCTAAATATCTAAATATTTTAGAACTTTGAACATTGTATATCTATCTAACATTGTTTAAAGAATTGATCAGTATCACTAAAGAAGTTTACACTACTTTCTATGAGAAGTTCTAAAACTAAGAAGACCTGGAAATGACCAGAGAATCTCCTCAGTCACAAATGAAGGAAAGAGGTCTCTGAATTTTAAAGACCCATTAACTTAACTGTATACTTAGGAAACACTGGAAGATTTGTCAAGATCCAATGTAAGTTGTTTTTGTTTTTTTTTTTTTAAGTACTATTGTATATTAAATAAGAGACACATGGAGAAGCTCCCCAAGAACTAAATTCCAAAATGTGCAATGTCTCATTAACTGAGACCTCCTGTTTTTTAGATTAGAATCAGTGTTTCAATGGTTGTTCTTGCAACCAGACATGGGGTGAAGACAGGCCCCATTGCAAAGTGTCTTATGAACTCTGGAGTGACAAACAACACAGGACACAAGTGGAATACTTTAAGAACTCAATGCCCTTCCACCTATTCACACTTTTACTTTTAAAAAATATCATTCTCTACCCATGTTTAGAAATATTACCAGAAATCCTTTAACTACTTTATGGGGACATAGTTAACAAAAGTTAAATGGCTAAGCCTTTTCTCTTTGAGGTAGAACTAAAGTAAAGGATTCATATTTCATTATAGCTGTGAAAGTCCCAAAGTATTGATTTCAGTGCAGAATTAATGGCTATAACAATGTTTCTCTAGATGCCCAGACCAGCAGCATCAGCATTACCCCAAATTTGTGAGAAGTGCAAATTCCTGGGCCCCATCTTCGATGTACTGAGTCTGAAACTGGGGGTGTGGGCTAGCCAGCATTCTCTGAACAAACTTCCAGCAGATTCTGACACAGAGTTGAGAACCACTGTCTTCAGTCTCGAAGAGGGTCTTTAGTAGCTACATTTTATTATTTTATTTATTTCATTTAATATTTTATTTTATTTTTTCTTTATTTTATTTTAATGGTGCTGGGAATGGAACCAAGGGCCTCAGACACAGTAGGCAAGCACCCTACCATTGAACTATATTCCCAGCCCCAACACCCGTGTATCAAAACAGATCCTTTCATAGAGAATAGTCTGGGGCTGCTGCCAGTGAGTGTTGACAAATCAGATGAAGCCTCAACTTTAAGGACAGGTCTCAGATGAAGCTCCCACTTTAGAGACAGAGTCTGTGACAATATTGATTCCAAGGTGAAGTTAGCCAGATTTCCTGGTGATAAGAACATACTGTCTGTGGTCAGAGCTTTCAAAGTTCTAGAGGATAAACACTCTTCCAAATATTTTCTAGGAAAAACAAAAAAGAAAAATCCAATAATATATAAAGTTCAAGACAGTTGTGTGGAGAGCGGTGACAGAGAATGGAAGAGCAGTGACTGAGATTTGGGGTCTCTGATGACATGGCTGTGGGACACCTGGTGCCTGGGAAAGTTTCTGTGCAAGGGCACAGGATGCCAAACTGCTATGGTAAAGCCCTGCCTGAGGAGGCTCTGTGCAAGTGTCTTATCAACTTTGACCTTGATCTCAGGCACCTAACTCTCAGGAATAGAGAAATTCTCATGCAAGACAATCAGTATTTCACCAGCTCTGCTGCTCTTGAGCCTTCCCATTTAACAATAACTTTAAACAATGGACCTTCTTCAGCGCTACACAAAGCTCCTAACATTGCACATTGCAACCGTGGATTGCAACTGTGGAAAAGCTGCATCGATGTTTCTAGTCCTATATTTTTCCTGAGTACAAAGAATAATGCTTACATAATCTTTAACTTGATAATGAGACATATATTAATAAAAAGATTGCTGGTGTAACTCTTTAGATCTGCTTCTCCATCAGAAAGCAGCACTCCACCTGATCCCAACTTTATCTTCAAAATATGCATGTGTGAATCTTTTATTTTCTAATGCCCTGTAGCCCTCAGCTGGGACCGGAGTTTAGCTGCTCTGGTTGCGGCACTGTCAGAATCTAGTTAGTTTTCTCAGTGCACCATTTAGTTCTTGGTGTTGATTGTTAGTAGTTACTTACAGCTTTAAGAAATGGTGCTGTGGAAGTAACCCCAAACATGGTAGCTATGGAAGGGCAGAGGTGAATCCTAACTTTTGTAAGATATGAGTGTCCAGATAGTTAGAAAACATAGCACCAAGGATGCTATCTGTTCTTAGCACCAATGTCATTCCAAGAGAGCAAACTGTGGTTTGGGGTGTACACTAGTTTTGTGCCTGGGAGGTAGGAGAAGTGATGTTGGCAAACAGTGTCTCCACTTGTGTGTTTTCTTAAATTGTGAACCTGAAATCACCTAAACCAAAGGCCCTAGGGTATTCGTGAAAATACAGATTTTACCCACCTCCTCTCAAAACAAAACAAAATAACAACAAACAAACAAAACACAGAACAAAACAAAAACCTGAGTCAGAATCACCAGAGCATTCCAAATTTCTTAGATGCAGACGTTTGGAAACCATTCATTTATGCCTTCCAATCTTACTTCTCTTTCCGATTTTAATTAGAACATACAGCCTGCCTTTACCTATTGGAGCTCGGACCTTCAGCAAGAATACAAATGCCGAAATGAGACAAAGTTGGCCTCAAAAAATCTTGGATCCAACAGCAACCAAAGTCAAGACTTCGATAGGTCTCTGAATTTGCTTGAGACTCAATTTTCTCATCTGTAAAGTACAATGATTAAAACCCAGACTGTAGGAGTATTGGGAAGGGTAAATGAGAAACTGTAAGCAAAGGATCAGAAACATAGCAGATATTTAACATAGAAGTATTAGCAGATTTTAAGGAATTCACCTGCTTTCTATCTTTCCAAGTAATAGTTTTATAAAGATCTCTTTCCCAAAGTCTTTTTCTTTTCCAAAAGGAAGAAGAAAGGAAGGTAGAAAGTGAGAGAGGAAAGGGTGGAGGGAGGAGGAAAGAAAGCAGTTATTGTGACATCTAATCTATTCATCACATCATTCTTCTGAGGCAGAAGGTTCTATCATCTAGAATTTATGGGAAGACTGCTGAGAAACAGGAATAAGAAAACAAATTTCTTTGCCATCCAACCTCAGGCTTGTTCAACTCCTGGGGTAATCCCAGTTTTGATTCAGTTCTCACTACCACATAACTCTGCGGCAATCTGAAATCACTGGAGCTGTAGAGTTTGCCTATACACACAGGGAATAGGACTAGGAGGTTTCAGCAGATGTGACCCCCAAGTGGCAGGGCCGGGCCCCTATCAGATTGCCTGCATCCCCAAACCCCAGCCCCTGGACGGGATGACTCAGCACTTTACCTCCTCTAGCCAAATAAACCACGTCCCAATTACCCAGCTTTGAGTGTGTCCTCTGAAGGAAAGAAACCTAAAAAACCTGTCTGCCCTTTGTGGAGACAAAAGTCCTCGTTCAACTTTCAATGGCCTGAGTTGGTCTATAGGAATTACGATGACTTACTTTGTTTTGAACGTCAGACTTGATTCCAGTCTTAGATAGGGCACGATGACAAGCTCATTGACTCCATGTGTGATGCAAGAAGTGGGACTGGTATTTTAGCCCAGGAGATCTGAAGATCAAATCAATGCCCAGGTCATCGACGTCACATGCACTGAATACCGAGACAGTCCTGAGAAAGATCTCTCTCCTTGTTTGGAAGCTCGAGATTCCATTTAGGGCAAAATACACTAATTGCTTGGGCAAAAATACTCTTCACAGACTATGGAGAGTCTAGGAATGGAGAACGGACACACTAAATGAAAACCAAGATTCCATATTTTTTTTGACTTGTCAGAGAAGCAGTGGAAAATAAACAATCCTCGGATAATCTAATATTGCAACAAAATTAGCTGTATCTTTTCCTCTCATTCGATGTCAAAGCACAAAACACATGCCTCATTTTTTGTGGAATGGTCCAATAATTGTAAAACTCCCAAAGATATCAAGTTCTTCATATACAAGGGCCTTCCACAAATTTGGCTGGTCTTTGCAAAGAACACATATGAAGTGATGATATTTCATCTGTAGGTGTGTCCATCATTATGTCAGGGTGTGGGCATAATCACCCTAAAGGTAACAATTTCCATGGAATAAATGCACTAATAGCAATGAAAGAAGACGCCCCAGTAATATAATTTTTATTGGCTTGCTCTTTCTCCACTGTCTTGATAGAAAAGTATTTGCCTAGACTCAGCACAGCTCCTAGAGTAATTTCTGCTTATAGAATTTGGCCTTATTTGGTCTATCTGTGAACCTATGACACCTTTTCCCCACCACCAGCCAATCTAGTCAAATGGAATCCAATTTAAGAAAGCAGCTTCTGGAAGTTTCTTTGGGATCCCTTGGAGATTCTATCTCCATTGGTCCATCCCTTTGGGGAAAATCTTTGCCAAATCATTTCTAAGCATAGAGGAGGAGTTCCTTAATGTCTTAGGTGACTTTCTGTGGTCTCTAAGACTTGTCTGGAGTTACTGAAAACGTAAAGGAAGTGAGGAGCCTGCTGAGAATTATTGGGCATGAGGTAAAGAATGAACCTCTGCCATGTTACCATCCACCATTAAAGCAAATGGGATGATTTATGTTTTCCAGAAAGGACGTTTTGGAAAGATGTGGTGTTTGACAGTCCTGGGCCCTAACTGACATTTGTTTTGCATTATAAAACATCATCTCAGAGAATTATTAGTTCATGACTTAAAGAAGAAATAGTTTAGGGATATTAAAAAGTTGTGTGTGTGTGTGTATGTGTGTGTGTGTGTGTGTGTGTGTGTGTGTGTGTGTGTGTTGTTTGTGGAAGTTGAAATAATAGCCAAATCCTTTCTGGATTTTAGAAACCAATTGTTTGAAACATGCATGAGGCTCTAAATTGGCTCAAAAGGAGAAATTTGTGAATGTTCTTCAGATCTCAGTTTGAGTGTCTTCTTCTCAGGCATGCATTCACTGTTCATTGAGTCTTAACTAGATACGCTGTGTTTGTTAAGAGACAGGTGTTATCTCCATATCTCAAAGGAGGAAACTGAGGGGCAGCACTATCTGCCTCAGACCACATAGAGTATTCAGAAAAGGCTCTTTGACTCCAGAATATATCCTTGAGATCAGAATAAAGGCATGGAAAGTGTTTCTCATTCCTGGGAGTTGGGCAGCATTGTTGCTGGGGTCCATGCTATGTCATGACCAAGGTCTCCACAGTGTCTGGGGTGTTTGTTTTGATAGCTTTGTTTTTCCACTTTTGCAATTCTAGGTGGCCTGTGTTTTAATTCCTGTTCTATCTCTAGCTTTACTTCAAGAACCTTTTGCAAATGGACATTTAGAGAGTGTGTGGATATAATTAGGACACTGAATCTGATCCCTTTATTTTCTAATCTATAAAATGGACACAGTTGTTCCTCGATCTCTGGAGCTCTGAAGAGGTTCATATCAGATAGTGGGAACAAAAGTACTTTGAAAACCATTCTATCTTTCCAAGTGGAAGACTATTTTTCCTTCCATTTAAATAATTTTTTAATTGAAAAAAAAAAAGAATAATTAAGTTTCTACTTCTTATACTTGCAGGAGACCAAATATTGACTTTTTATAGTTTTAAATTTACAAAAACTCACCCACCTAACCTCCATTTATTTGCACTTTCCAGTTATCTAATAAATACCATTTTATTTTTTTTAGCATTAGAGCTGTTTTGTTTCCACCCTCCCCCCACAGCCCTCTTTTGCTGACCTCTTGCTGCTGACTAGTTTGGTTTAATTAAGCGGAGAAAGTTCCATATTTAGAAATGCTCATTGGCTCAGACTCATTACTAGACCCCTCATTCACCAACCGATCTATGGAAGTATGTGGTTCCCCCCACCTTCCCGCCTTTTTAAAAACTTTTGACAAAGACCAAGTTGCAAGAATACATTACAGATCATCAAAAGCTGGCACCAATTTAGCTAATGGTGTGCACTTTGTTTTCAGATTCTCCTAATACTTTAAGCACTTAACTGAGCCCATGTTCATTCTGAGCTGTAGTTTGTGGTTTCCAGGCAGAAGCAGCCCACCTGACTTTGAGTACCCCTGTCTGTGAATTGATAAGTCTGTCTGGAGTCTCTAAAACTCCTTTAAGTGCTAAATGTCAAGCTGGAATTGGGCACCTCTTGCTGAACAATGAGTGTTGTTTTAAAATGACTACTTAATATGAAGAGGTTTCCAAGCGCACTAATGCTTGGGGTATTTAAACAAGGTAATGGGGTATCTTTAAGGTGCCTTTTGAGTTGGCAACTTAATAATCTCCTTCTTGTTCAAATATTATTTACACCACAGTACATCTGATACTCCCCGAAAGTTAAACAAGCCATTCAGGAAAATGGGATTGAGTTGTGACAAGCTGAATAGAAGCCCTAAAAGGTCTATGGGAAGATATCCCTTCCCCACACTTTTTGTCTATCTTGTTTAGAGGGTATTTTACCTGTAGATAAATAGGAAAGAGGACATAGTAATTGCAAGGATCTGAATATATAAACTGCATTTTGTGCATACAACTCTTTTTTTTATCTACCAAATGCTCTGGAAATAAGAAGCTAGAAGAGTTTTCACCTGATAATGCTCCACTTGAGACAAAAACATAAAAATTTAAAAACTAGAAGGTGAGGCAGAGAGAAGCCCAGTGAAATTGCTGTTTCTGGAGTCTTGGAGATGTTTATGAATGAGTTGCAGTCCTTCAAGGACCTGCCCTGCCCAGCCCCAGTGCCACCAACTTCTAAATTCAGGGGACAACTGCCATGTGACATTATAGTCACCTCATCCTTCCCAGAAGTTCTGTGGGGTTTTTGTTTGTTTTAGTGCTGGAGATTGAACCCAGGCCTCATGCATGCTTGGCAAGTGCTCTGCCATTGAACTACACCCCAGCCCATTATGTGTTCTTTCTAATTATACCCCCTGAACTATGCTAAATTCTCACCACTTAGTGACTCCCATTATTTTCACTTTGTGGCTTTAAAAGTTCTCTACCTATGAAAGAAAGAGGCTATGATTATAGGGTAAGAGAATCAGAATCTAAGACCTATCATTTCTAAGTTCAGAAGATACTTCAATTCTGAACTTAAGTGAAAAATAAATTTTATATTACTATATGTAATATATGTATTATTATTATTTTTTTTTCAGGTGCAGAGTGGTATGGCTATAGACTATTTTTTTTTTTTTCAGTTTCAGAAGAAAAAGAGTTTTGTGATATTCCTCTGGTTGTGGTTTTCCAGCATGTAAAATGTGACTAAGAAGTTTCCCATTTCCTGGGGGTTTTGAAAAATCTGTGTATTTGATATAGTTTAGATCAAGGCAGTGACAATTAATGGGTGTGAGGAAGGAGAGGTGGGTTAGGAAAAAGGACAGTGAGTAGAGATAGGCCTCATTCTGGGGTACTCTAAAGCTTAGCCCTGGGCCTTGAAATCTCAGGGCCTTGTTTTCATATCTGTCACATAAGGATGATAGAATTGCACAAATGCTAGTCGTACAGCTGTTTGGCAAAAGACTTAAACTGCACTGCTATGCTGGTCAGCCTCCTTATTTAACAAGTCCCAGGACCCAGTGGGGGCTATGGCCAGCCACTTCATTCTAATAATCTTCAAGAAATGTGGGCTGGACACTGCATGGGCTGCCAACTTGAGTTCCTTCCTTCACACTTGTGACCAGATGTGGAGTTGCCAGTGACTAGAGCACATGGCACATTCCCCCATCTCCTTCAGGTAAGTCTCAGGCCTGGCAAAGTGAAGGGACATATATGCGAGGTCCCATGTTGTGGTGCCAGTTTCATGGTCAGGACCAGGGCCCGGGCCATCTGGCTCCCAGGCTGCTGCCCTTCCCAGCTTACCACATCATTGGAGGAGCCATTGTCGTGAGGGCATGAAGTCCCCGTGGCTCCAATTTCATCATCTGGAAGCTAGGATTAACACTGAATTGGTAATGGGAGGAAAAGCAGTGTTCTGTCAGGAAAGAGGGCAATTTGTGAGCCCTTGGCACCTACAAGAGGCCTCCAGCAACGGCTGGCAGCCTCTGATGATCCTTTGCAGCTGCTGGCATGAGAATTTGCCTGACCTATGTGTAAGTCGTTTGATCTTGGGGTTGGGGGCTGTGGATCAACTGTGAATGTAGCTTGGAAAGTCCTGCAGGTCCCACATCTGTTTTCTAACTTATAAATCAGGTACAAGGAGACCCTGGACATTGTCTTTTCATGGTGAGAGCTGCCACTGAAATATCAGGAGGTCAGGTGCTTGGCTCAGCCCAGAGCTCCTTCTACCCTGCAGATGCATAGTGTCTGCTTTCTGTGGAGGAGGTGAACCCCTCTATCAGGCCTACCTTCTGGGGCTGCATCTTTGCCTACCTATACCTGGGACTCACACAAGTGCATGTCAGGAGGCAGCAGGCCAGGTTGGTCCCTTGGTGCTGTTGCCCACTGCTGTGTCCTGTACCTTGAGGTTTAACTGCGATCATACAGGTCACAGTTCTTCAGTTTGCTCTACTTGGGGATCCCTGACTCTCACCAGAGAGCAGTGCTTTGAGTCCCGGTGTTAAGTCCCTCACAGTCCAAGACTGCCCAACCCAACCCAGTCCAGGCCAGCTGTGGGCAGGCCATCTCAGAATCCTGAGAACGTAGATGCCAGAACCACCATGGCAGTGCCAGGGTCACCATTTAAAGCCATATGAGATTGCCAAGTGACTCTGTCCAACCTGTTGAAGCACATTTCTATGCAAACCACTAACATAGGGATGGCTTTTAGCATTGAGATGCAAGAAAACGTTCTATGAATACAGTTAAAAATTCCGGCAGCATTGATTCATTGCCCTCATGATCCTCCTTGGCCCTGAAAGTTGTTTTGCCCTCATTTGGGCAAACAACTCTAACTCTAAGTAGGATAAGCGTCACTTTCCATTCAATCTATTTCCTTGGTCTCAGCCTATGCACCAGGGAGGCACAAAGTCTCTTTTATAATTTTCTCCAGTGGCCTAATGCTGCCAGCAAGAAAAATTATAGCCTCCATCGTCACTAAATCCAAAAACCTGGTCCAATGACCTTTGCTTGGAGACAAAATTTCTCACCACTGCACCAAAAAATCCAGCAAAGGGCTTTGATCCTGAAAAGCATTAAAAGAAAACAACACACAAAACAAACAAACAACTCAGCCCAGCCCAGCCTGGGTTAAAGGGAGTTTCTTTTCATGTGGTTTCCTTTGGACCTGCATGCTGTGACAGGTTTAGGATGTCTTCAGCTGGAGAACACTGAGATTTGATGTTTAAAGAGAGCGAAGCTGACCGCCCAGCACAGAGCTGTATTCAGGATCCATGGCGGGGCCCCAGCCCTTGCCTGGCAGCCTGCCTCACCACATCAGCCTCCCAGGCTGGCAGCTCCCATCTCTTTGAGCTCATCATTCAAAGATGATTCCTGCAGCACATGTGAGTGACAGCTAAGGTGAAGGGTTGAGGTGTGGGCCAGAGGAACAAACTGCAGGTGCACGTGTGTGTCCCTCTTGGCTTTGTGACTGCAGCGGTCTTGATGTCTCTCAAGATACATCTGAGGTTCTGGGCCAGAGAGATCAAGGGTTGTGAGGGCCTGAGTAAAGAGTGCTGAGAAAAAGTGAGGTTTCCACTCAATTTTAGAACCCCAAAGTTGAGGGAGATGTGGAATTTCTGAGTTCTATGACAGGTGTGTGGAGTGTAAATATGAAAGTTCCATTAAAACAAAGGGCCAAAGCCACCCTGCTTGGATTCACATGAACACTCTCAAATAAGAATCATTTGTTCCTTCTGGTAGCTTATGTACCTTTGTTATCTTGAGGTGTCTCAGGTGTGTTTGGTGCAGGGTATAAGATGTCACTTCAGGTAAATTCCCACTAAGGGACAGCAGGGCAGCTGTGGTGCTCAGCAGGACCAAGCATGCTTTCTCTCATAAGCATGAACTTTCCAGAGACTCTCCAATAATCAAGGAGGCTCTTCAGAGAGGGAGCAAACTACCTGAGCAGGTGGAAGCATGAGTCGATGAGATATGGAGAGACATCCAGTATAACTAGAAAAGTGCCAGTTAAAAAAATTACTGGGGGGCTGGGGTTATGGCGCAGTGGTAGCATGCTTGCCTAGCATGCATGAGGCACTGGGTTCGATCCTCAGCACCACATAAAAATAAAAAATAAAGATATTCTGTCCACCTACAACTAAAAAAATAAAATATTAAAAAAAAAAATTACTGGCCCTGCTAGTTAGCTGCAAGGAAGCTGGGTCCAAATTGGGCCCATGGATTAGACATTTACACTCAGGTACATGGTATAGATTTAGAGGAAAAGAATGCTAACAAAGGGATCTACTGTGAAAGCACAAAGGCCCTTGGCAATGGAATTGGTGCCAAGTGTCCCCACATTCTAGGGGAATGTAAAGCTCTGTTAGGGAAAACCAAACTACAGTGTGTGAAAGATGAGGCATTAAAGAGTTGAGAGAGGAAGATCTTGTAGGGAAAAACAGGTGTACCAGTACATGTCCCACAAAGTGAAGGAAGGAAAAAGGATTTCCCTCTCAAATCAAAGCAAGCAATGAGAACAGGGACTGTAAGGGGACCCCTTGTGGACTGGGATGAATGTCTCCTGGAAGATGGTGGACTGGTATTTGATTATCCCCATTAGTCAAATACCATGATGTCTAATAGCACCAACAAAGAGGGATTTCATTGGGATGTGAGTATATTTCCATCCACAGCATGACCAAAACACTTATGTTTTTCCCATGGGTTCAATAAATCTATGGGAAAGAGGTGAATTGGAGACATCTTTAGAAGAATCTGCCTAACAGACAACTTCTGCTGAGACTCAGGAGAGGAGTGAAAATCTAGCAGTTCAGTGCCAGCCTGAATCACAGGTGGAAGCTTCCAGCTGGAGATTCTGTAGGCAGATTATGAAAGTATGAGGCCAGAAAAAGGGTGGACACCATCCATCTGCCAGTCCAGGGGCCCTGGTGCCAGAGGACAACTGCATCGAACACTGCCTAAAACCTAATCCTCTCGCTACTGAGCCAACCCTGGAAAGGGCCAGCAACAGAGGCTGGTGAGAAAAGGAGGAGGGATAAAAGATCAATGGCAGACACTGAAAGTCAGCCATACCCACAGCCTTCAGTGCAGGCTAGGGGAGGAAAAACACTTTAAGTGAAGTTCAGAATGTAGGTTATTACATAAGTCAAAATGTTTTAATTGCCGAGATGACATTGTTCATGGGACTAAAAGGGTTTGGAAAAGCTGTGAGATCCACTTAAGATTCCTTCTAGGGACATTTAAGAACTAATCTTCAGGATGACTTTGATGGAGAAAATTGGGAAAGAATACTTTTTTTTCAATCTCATTCAATAAAATGGTTACATCATGGAAAGAAACCCCCTTCACCTGATTCTCACAGTGATCATCCTGACCAAGGAAAGGAAAAGGAGGTGGCAATTATTTGTCTGCTCATGCTGCCATAACCAAGTACTACAGACCGAATGGCTTAATCAGCAAAATTTTATTTCCTTCTAGTTCTGGAATTTGAGATTGGTTTCTTCTGCACCTTGGTTTGTAGACGACCACCTGTGTCTTCACATGGTATTTCTTCTGTGTGTCCAAATTTTCCCCTCTTAAAGAGCATCAGTCATATTAGAGCCCACCCTAGTGATAGAAACTTAATTACCCCTTTAAGCCTATAGTTTGTGTCACCCAAAATTCATATGCTGAAACTTAATCACTGTGTGAGAGCATTAATAGGTAGGGCCTTTAGGCAGTGGTTAAGTCATTTGGGGATCAGGACCCTTATAAGACGTTTCTAACTCATAACTTAATCAATGGCTATTGAAATTCTATGAGGGAAATTTGATTCAAATTGGTTATGTCTGCTTACATACCATGTCCATTTAGGATTAGATTTCTCTGCCTTCAGGTTTTGTTTGAGGGAGTAAGTCTGCCCCTTCCATCTCCTTTTCCGTGTGAGAACACAGAATTGATTACCTTCCTGCCTTCCCCCATGTGAGGGCACAGTGATCTGTGCCATCTTGGAAGACAGGAACAGACCTTGAGACATCAAACCTTTTGGTGCCTTGATCTTGGATCTCTCATTCTCCAGAATGGTAAGAAATAAATTTATGTTATTTATAAATTACCCAGTCTCAGGTATTTTATTTTATAGTACAAGTGAACTAAGACAAAGACCCTATCACCAAATACAGTCACGATCTGAGGTAGTAGGTGTTAGGATTTCAACATATGATTTTGAGAAGGTGGAGGAAACACAATTCAGCCCCTAACAATGGCCAATTAAGTTAAAAAGACAAAAGATGAGTATATGTTGTTCCCCTAAGAGATGACTTCATTTGTGTGTGTGTGTGTGTGTGTGTGCGTGCGCGCGCACACACGTGAACACATAACTCTCTCTCAAACTTATAATCTCATTAACTGCAATTTCCACTATGTGGTAAACTCTCCTCTGTATGGATCAACTATTCTGGAAACCTGGATCTCCCTTGAGGACATAACTTTTCTTGTAGACCTCCACAGGAGCTGTCCACTCCACATACAACTAGCCTAAAGGACAGGGTAGGGAGCCTCCTTGTCCCTCATTGTCACTGTTAGTCTGTTGTCACTCTCTCCTTCATAAAGACAGCCACCTCTGAGCCCATCCTACCATACCTTAGTATGTATTTTGTATTTATGAACACTTACACTCGACTCTATTTTAAAGATTTTGGATCTTGACTCTTTCCATCACCTCTCTCATTATAATTGTTGATGATCTTAATACTCCTCTAATTAGATGTTCTAAAAAGATAAGAACATGACTTTCATAGAAATACTGAAAAAACATGTATTAAAGATTACAAATTCAAATGTGGGGAGGTAGCTCAATGATAGAGCACACTCTCATCAATCTCATTGGCCTGGATTCAATCCTCAAAACCAAAAAAACACACCATTTTTGTAATTCATTAATGAAGAAATCAAAGATGATAAGCCGATTCCAAAAAATACCACAAGGAACTAGTCATATTTATATAGATTTTTGCAAGAAAAAAGAGAAGTTGTTAGGTTAGATACAAAACTGGTTACTATCCTACAAGGCTGTAAAACTATAATCTTTGAGATATTTCTTTCCTGCACAGAATCTACAAGTTAACATGCAGCGTTACAGTGTCTGGGCTCTAACTAGACAATAAATTGCAAAGTCAAACACATGTTCCAAGTATGTTCTCCTAAATAATTAAATGATCCCTGCGTGGGCCTACAGAACACATTCAGTAGGACATTGACAAAATAAGTCACCCTCATTCACCTGAAGTCCAAGTTTTAGGTAGTTTCCCAACATTCATGATGGATCATTCCATTCACATTGAGGTTTCTGGGCCCCTGCCTGAATGTCCTCCCGTGATCTCCATTTACCCTGGCTCCACCCCCCCCACACTGTCATCCTAGACTATGTATGGCCCATCTTTGAAATCTGTCCTTTATCACCACTTTGAGCTTCTTACTTCCTACACACCATATCCTATCTTTCCAGCTCAATCCTTCTACTTTCTCAACTCCAACAATTTTTCCACTCCAACAGGAACTATGATTCATTGACCCCATAATCTTTGTGTGTCTCTTCTTAACCTCTCGTCGTCACATCCTTCCACATCCAATTGAAATTCCATACATCCCCTTCTATAAACCACCAAGTTGCTTGCTTAGCTTTCACTTTCCTGACTAAGCCACCAACATAGCCAGATGCTGCTCTTCTCCTCACACCTGCCTCTGGATAGCTAAAAGCAATAGCATGTTGACTTCTCTTCCTTGAAATTTATGATTACTTACCTTGCATGGATACTTAGTGTAGCCAGGTAATGAATCTACAATTCCCATGTCCATTCCTTCTCCTCTTCTCCCAAATCACATGTTATGAACTAAATGTTGGTGCCCCCCCCCCCCCGCCAATTCCCAATGTGGTGATATTTAGAGGTGAGGCCTTTGCGAGATAGGTTTATGAGATCAAGAGGATGGAGATCCTATGATGGGATTTTTTTTTTCTTCTTTCCTTCTTTTTTTGATTTGTGGTACTGGGGATTGAACCCATGGGTACTTTAAACCACTGAGCTACATTCCAAATTTCCAAGTCCTTTTTATTTTGAGATAGTATCATGCCTAGGGCCTGGCTAAATTAGTGAGGCTGGCCTCTGACTTGCGATCCTCCTGTCTCAGCCTCCCAAGTCACTGAGATTACAGGCCTGAGCCACTGCATCCAGCAAGGGATCAGTTTTCTTATAAGAAGGGAGACGATAGCCTGCTTTCTCTCTGTCTCTTTTTTTTTTATCTTTACCTCTATTCCAGTCTCTCACTGCCTTCCTCTTGCTGCCCCCCACCATTTCCCTTTGTATCTCCCTTCTCTCTCTCTCTCTGCATGTGTGTGTGTGTACGTGCACACACGTGCACGTACACACACACACATCTACCTCTGTCCACACCATGTGAGGCTGTAGGACACAGTGGGAAGGCAGCTGTCTACAAGCCAAGACGAGGGTCCTTACCAGGAACTGAATCTGCTGTACCTTGAACTTGGACTTCTAAGCCTCCAGAACTGAGAGCAGCAAATGTCTATTGTTTAAGCCAGCCAGTCCTTAGTATTTTGTTGTAGGAGCCTAAGTTGACCAAGCTATCATGGACCAGTGCACCTTTTCTGTAAAGGGAAATACAGTCAATATTTTTCAACGTCATGCTGTCTGTGCAACGATGACTCAACTCCACAGTCACAACTGGACAGCGGCTGCGGGCTTTATGCAGATGCACAGCCACGGCTGACACTTTGCCATCCCCGGTGCCCAAGAAAAGCAAATCATTTTTTCTCTCTCCTCAAACTTGCAATCCCTCCCAGTTTTCTCTCTCTGCTGAAGTTCTGTTCCACAGAGAAAGCAGAAGTAATACAAGAACTTCCACAACCCCTCACCATTATATCTTTGCACCTGTCTCCCATCTCCTTGCCGTGGATGGACTGCTCTGGCTCCCAGCTGAGGCCAGCCTCGAGAACCATGCACTACTTTTAGCCTCTTTGCTGATTCCTGGACACTGCCCCAGATGCTGTGCCATTTTTCTTCTATAACCTTAGTTTCCCTTCTCTGTTGAGTTGTCCTATAGATATGATGATATTTCTCCCACTAAAAAAAAGAAAGAATTCTTGACTTAACCTCTTTAGCTAGTGACACATCTCTCTCCTTTCCTCTGTGTTACTGTTCCTGATTGCTCATCCTCTCAGTCTCCTGTCAAACCACTGAAATAACATTTTTGTCCCATCACTCCACTGAAGTGACACTGCCCTCAATCCTCCATATCCTCCATCTTGCTAAATCCTACAGTCAATTAATTCTTAGGGCTCAGCCCTCTTAACCCACTAGCAGCACTGGCATGGTCGAAGTCTCTCCCCACTCTGCCCCCCTTGGCTTCTAGAACATGATGCTCTTGGTTTTCATCTTGCTCTTTGGACTTCTTGATCTTTGAAGATAAACATTCCAAGGCTATTTCTACCTAAGGACTTTTGTACTTGCTTTGCTGCTTGGAGTGTTCTTCCCAGACCTGGCTAAATTGCTGAGGCTGGCCTCCGACTTGTGATCCTCCTGCCTCAGCCTCCCAAGTCACTGCTGCTCTTCTTATACCTGCCTCTGTACAGCTAAACATTCCTGGTGAAAAGCAACAGCATGTTGACTTCTCTTCCTTGAAATTTATGATCACTTACCTTGCGTGGATACTTAAGTGTAGCCAGGTAATGAATCTACATTTCTCATGCATATTCCTTCTCCATTTCTACTAAATCACATGTTATACACTAAATGTTGGATCTCTAATCCCCAATGTGGTGATATTTAGAGGTGAGGCCACATTAGTCTCTCCTTCACCCTCTATTACTTGAATGCCACCTTCTTGGTGAGGATTTCCACAGCCACCTTCTCCAAAATTGCAACCCTATGTCCTGATTCTTCATATCCTTCAGTATTTTTTTTACTTAATATTTAGCTCAATCTAACACAGGATTTCTTTTCAGGGTTTGTTTAGTGTCTGTCTCTAAAAATTTAAGATATTTAGCTATCTTAACTATTTTGGGTAAAGATCAAATGAAGGACATCTTTGAAAAATCTAAAGATAGAGAGTTGTTATCATAGCTACTGGCATACAGGGGAGCCTAACAAAGATTAAGTCGGGCAATGGGTTAATTTCCTCCTTTTTCTTTTCTTTTGCTTTTTTTAACATTAGGAAGAAATTAATGTGTTTTCAAACATATTCTCTGACAGAAGCTATAGACTTTTTCCCTTGGGCCTCCTGATTCTCCTAGGTTTCATATTACAAGTATGTGATCTTCTGTTTAGATTCTGGGGGGCACTAAAGTATAATCCCTGTAGCTCCTTTCGTTTTTCCAAGTCACATTCTACACAAGAAATTGGCTTCCAAATTATTCCATGCAATTCTAGAATCATCTGTCTATGGCTTCAAAAACCCTATTCAGTTCTCATAACTTAGTCCATGGATATTGAAACTCCACAAGGAAAATTTGATTCAAATTGGCTATGTCTGTTTATGTAACATGTCCATCTAGGAATAGGTTTTTCTGCCTTTTGGATTTGTTTTGGGGTATGGATATGAGATCCTGGCTGGGGTTCTCTATGGCTAGCATATTTTCCAGTGCCATTTTTATTGGCAGAAACTTTATTATGCCAATCTAAATGAACTGATGGAATTATTTTGAAAATAATCTTTAAAGGTAATCAATAATACAGATCTGACTTTATGGAGCTCATTTTTCTCACTCCCCATCTAGCAATTCAGACTGTCAATCATAACTTGAAAACAGTAAATGTTTTTTGTACTAATAAGAAAAGGAGTCTGAGAAGCAGAAAAGCAATAAGAAAGTAGGACTCCAGGCAGAAGAAACAAACACTCTTCACTCAAATATGGAATGAGGGGCATAAATCCCAGAGAAGACTGAAAGAGCACCTTTATTAGTGTGATACGATCCCCACGGGAGGCCAGCCACATGGCCCGTCCCAGTTCATAAACTACACTTTCCCATTTTGGACCTGCCTGTTCGTGGTGTTGGAGGGCTCTGGCAGATACAGTGCGAGTCGGGTCTATAACAGCTCAAACAACCATCAGTCCAGTGAAAGGATTATTCAAAGTGGTTGTGTGAGATCTTATCACCAAGACCCTTTTGGGTGATTGCAATTTTTCATTTTCAGCTGACTGGGGCAGCCATGATATTCCTGAGAGGTTAGAACAACAATGTAATGATAAAATGAAGAATGTTCTTCAGTTGATGCCTGTTAGAATCCACTAAGAAGTTGTTGTTTGATGAATTTTTCAGGAATATTTTTGCAATCTTGCTATAATCAGCTCAATGCTCAATTGTCATTACCCCAAGGAAGCTTCCATTACCTGTTGAGCCAGATGACATTATATATATGTATACACACAAACACACACATACTGAAATAGCTGCTTTGGTCATGTCTTGGCTTATTAAATGCCTTTGCTGGACTGAAAATCCACAAGAGCTGGGACCATGTGTTCTCAATAAATTTTATGTGCCTATCACAGCGAATGGTGGCTTGAGACCAAAGGAAGATGAATCATTGTCTTTTTTCCCCCTTTTCCTAAACAAATATTTTAAAGGGTTCCATCCTTATTCTTGTATTTCATCAAACCTGGCTCTTTCCTAAGGACGTACCCAGAAATCCACTGCAGGGATGATACTCATCTTCCCGAGAGCTCCTGGGGATAGTAGGCTTCTTTTTGCCCTCCATATCTGCCTCCAGATTGGCATTCTTCCACCTGTACGTCCAAGACACCATTCCTTTGAAACTCTCACATCTACACCCACAGACGGGTTCTTCATCCCTGGCAGCAGTTAGCTGGGGACTGCCTGGTCATTTTCTCATATGCATCAAACTCTTTAGCACCTGTCACGTACCGTCTTCTCCTGCATCCCAACTGCCCCAGTTATTTCAGGACCTTCTACGTTCGTTTACCCAGCACAGTCCAACACCTCAGAGGAGAAGGCAAAACAGAACCAAGGAGGCTCCATGTACAATCCAGTCCTTTAGGCTCAGGACCTTCAACCTACTCCAACTGCTATCGTCCCTCCCTGTCAGCTGACACTCCCCATGCCCACACAGGCATCATCTTGAACTGTCTGCCACCGAATCCCTAAATTCCAGTCTTTCTCTATCTGGCCGACCCCCACCCTCACACTTCTGGTCTGTTCATTTCCTGACCTTCATGTTCTCTCTTCTTTAATACTATCAGAAACTTCAATCCCTTACATCTTTGTTGCTACAGATGTTCATTTTGTGTTTTAACCATATAATCCATGGTCCATCTCCTACTGGGGATTCTGCACTCAGACACCATCAATTTGAATTCAGATTATATTGTTTATAGTGGTGTGACTTAAAGCAAGTTGCTTCACTTCTCTGAGTTCCAGCTTCATCTAAAAATGGGGAGAATCACATTCTCTAATTCAAAAAACTGTTGAGGATTAAGTGAAATAACGAATGCGAAGAATTTAGCTGAATGGCTATCAAATAGTAGGTGCGAAATAAAAGTGTGTCATTTCTAGTCATGACGGTAGCAGTCACTAGTGGCTCATCAATATCTTTTACCTCCTTGCCCCCTCCATAGCCCAATTCCTCCCTCTTTTCAAGGTTTTCCCTCACAGATCTCTCCTTTTTGTTTTAGCGATGCACCTTCTGCCTTTGAACAAGTAACATGGTCCAGTCTGACCCAATTCAAATGAACAACAAAAAATCTTCCTCGATTCTGTCGCCTTTACCTTCCTTCTTTAGTTTTGAACTTCATTTTTTGAAACACTCTCTTTGTCCTAACTACTCTGTTGAAATCAGTGCTTTCAAAATCATCACCTCCCCTTCCCAGCTTCCTGGAAGGGGCCACCTTTCCTAAGCCATAGAATGGTTCCAGGTACAACAGAGGAATGGAGACTTACTCTGTATAGCTGTGGCACTCATGTTATTCATCCCTGAGCAATGATCTGTGCAGAAGGAATGACTCTTCCTATGGAGAAAATGGAAAATGACCAGCATCTATTAAAGATAGATTTACACACATGCATGTGCACAGGATCTCCCTCACCTAGTACCCAAGTGCCCAGGTCAGGTTGCTTTTTTTTAAAAATTGTTTTAATCACTTATATCATCTGCTGGGACTTCTCTATTTCCTTCATTACTGTGCATGTGTGTGTGTGCTCGCGTGCGCATATGCACTCTTATGTGTGGGTGTGTTTCAGAGGTGGAGAAGAAGCAGGCATGGTGGCACATGCCTGTGATCCCAGCAACTTGGGAGACTGAGGCAGGAGGACCACTTGAGCCCAGGAGTTCCAGATCAACCTGGGCAACATAATGAGACCTCATCTCAACAAACAAAGGTGGCTAGAGGGCAAGGACAGAAACTAGGACCCAGTTCAGGATTAAAAACTCACCATAGCCTTTCCCCCAAATCAGTGTCATGCATGAGTCACTTGTAAATTACTGAACCTGCAAACCCAGTTTCACATGCAATTTATGAAGCAACAGGAATGAAGAACTCTCATAATGAGAGATGGTTCTATCCGTTGTCACAGTTGCAGACCTGATCAGCAGAACAGTATGTGACTACAGGTTTTGCAATCCAGCTGAGTTTTGAGAATGCCCTTCCTACCCTTCTTTAAGGACCCCCAATCCTTTGGGAATGCCCTGCTATAGCTGGCCTACTTTTGATTACCTATAGGGTTAGTCTTAGCCACACCTTCCCTTATTAAAATCATACTCAGCCCCCTTGAAGTCTTTCCCAGACACCCTGACCTGCACTTCTCTTGCTTTTCAATTACTCATAGAGAAAGGAGGCACCTGGGTCAGAAGCTGACAGTGGTGTGTTATATTTATTATTTTGTACCCAGATAGACAGTGGGCCCTTTGAGAAAAGGACTGTGCCTTGTTCTTGTTACTCTTCCATCCTGAGAGCCCTGCACTACACACAGTAGAAATTTAATTAAACATTGCTGATAGATTAATTGAGTCTGCTACCTGGTCCTGAAAGCAAGAGCTTGTCTCTCTGAGACCTTAGTCCCCTGCTTTGGAAGGGACCCCAGATAAGCGAGACATGAGAGGGGCAGGAGCCTGAGCCTTCCACAACCACTGCCAAGCTCTTCCACTGCCAGGATCAAGAGGGGACCAGCTTGTCCATTCTCTTCCCCAGGTTGTACACTTCCCATGTTTATTTGGATCCATTCGTCTCTTGGTCCTGACTTTTCTCAGCCTTAAGTTACTGTGGTTTCCAGATCCTGTGATTTTGTATTCATTCTACCTCGTCTCTGTAAGAATTCTTTCCTCACCAGGCACAAAGGAAAGACCCTAAATTAGGAAGCATGGGACCCTGGTCCTCCGTGAGTGGAAATCCAGGTCCAAGGACTACTGTCATTGAGTAAGAGTTAGGGTCTGCTCTGGAAATGTGGCAACGGGACCTGATCTAAACTTCATCTCTACTGGTCTCAAGTCATCTGAGATTCTTACACATCAATTACTCAGGTGCCTGGGCCCTCTGCTGGGGATCTGGGTCCTGTGGGCTGGGAAAGGAGCTTAGGGTAGTTGTAGATAATAATTATCTTATTAGGAAACTCTGGTTGACAAGACTGAAGTCTCTCCCAGCTCTGACAGGTGCTACTCTTACTCCTTAAAACTGGGCTTCCTAATAGCAGACATTATATGCCACCTTCACAATTTTCCCTATTTGTGTTGCCCACAAATTTATGAGCATGATGTTTTTCCTTAAATCATCCTGAGTTAAAAAACAAACAAACAAAAAACCACACTGGTTTTAGCCAATTATCTGTAAAATCACAGTTCTGAGATACTATTTCCCCTTATGTACATTAATATGAATATATCATTCAAATTTAAAGTATTCACCCTATAGCCCCCCAAGTCATTTCTAATACCACTTCACCAGATTACGAACAAAACATTGGAAATGCTGCTTAAATAATCCTGTCATACAAGATGAAAAGGCCAACTTACCCTGGTGGGGAAAGTTATAAACTCGGAGACAGGATGGGACAGGGCAAATGGAGCCATGAGGTGGGATGGGCTGGGCGTCCCTGGTGGGTGGAGCCGAGAGGTGAGAGAGGGCAGGCAGGAGCGGTAGCAGGAGCTTTTCTGGAAGCTGGGCACATTTCTTTCTCCTTCTTGATGTGGGTGATGGTTGCACAGGAGTTGCTTATAATGATTCTTTAAAGAACACATTGTCTCACACTCTCCTCCCTATTCAGTTTAATAAAGAAAATAGAAAGACTTGAAAGAGTGAAAAGATGAATTGTCCTAAGAGCTGTAAGCTGAGTTGGTTTCCCCTGAGTGGACATTGAAACCTTTTTATGCCTGGGTGGGGTGGGGAGTGGGGGTACTGGGGAGGGGTGAGGTCTGGGCAGTTTCCAGAAGCTTTGTGCTTCTGACCCTTATCACCGGAATTAAATTGCCAAGTACAAATGAGACTGACACAGAAAAGCTCTGTTTAATCACAGTCCCCAGCTGAGATCTTGGTGGCATTACTTTGGGAGAAGAGGAATGCATAACAACCGTGATATATTATACAACCATGCTGCTGGTATTGTTGGGTCCCTGTTGGTTCTCTCTCTCTCTCTCTTTTATACACACACACACACACACACACACACACACACACACTTGCTTTTAGAAGGAATCCCAGTTAAGGTGAGCATGCTACCTTAAAAGCAAATCTTATCTTGCTCACCCTCAGGTCCCTTGCTCTCTGGCTAGTGCAATCTGTCTGCTAGTGGCTCTCCAGGAGGCTTTTTTCATTGTGGCAGTTGCTGAACTTAATGAATCAAGTCAATAAACTCTTTTGACAGTATCTGCTTTTTTGACTCTTCCCTCTCCCCAATCCTAGCACCAACCTATGAGCTTCAAACACCATTCCCTCCTGTCCCCAAGCTGAAGGCAGACAAGTCTTGGGTCCTGGTTAATTGTGCCATTCTTTAGCAAATCTGAAGAGCTTGGTAGAGATCCAGGGTTCCAGGATGGGAGGAATCAAGTTCTGCTTTCCATTGACACATTAGAGAAGGCATTTGCCTAACTGGGCACCACTCACCCAAAAAGACTGTGGCCATCTACCCCCAAATATGTCCTCCTGTCATTTGTCATCATCTCTGGCATTCAGCCTTTTATTCTCTTGGATCTTGCTTTAATCTTTAGCATTTTTTGTCTTTTAGAGTTTTCTATTAAAAGCCCAGTCTCCAGAGAGATGTAGTGACACCTCAGCATCATACCTATCAGGGCTTGTCAGTACCTGGCTAAGTCATAGGGACTCATTGGGTAACCCAGGGAGGAGGTTCAGCACCAGAAGAACTGGCAAGCTGACTAACGGTTGTGGAAAAGAGAGACAGGCGGGCACTATGGGCCTCTCCTGGCCCACACTCTGGCTGGCTTGGGTTAGGCAAGCACAACTTTGCAGTGCTACCATGAACAGGGGTCTGTCTAAGCATGGCCTGGGGTTGGGGAGAAAGCAAGAGTCTCTAAATGCCCAGGCGTCTGTACTTTGTTTTAAATTTAAAACAACTGCAAAGTTTTGGCAGTATGATCTAAAAATTTGAGTCCCTCCAAAATCCATATGTTGAATTTCTAATATCCAAGGTGGGGAATTTGAGGGGAGATTGGCTCATAAGGGTGGGGCTCTTGTGAATAGGACTAGTGCCCTTCTAATAGAGGCTCCAGAGAGAGCTAGCTGGCCCCTTTCATGAGAAGATTCTTCCTATGAACCAGAAAGTAACCTCACCAGGTATTCAATATGCCAGCTCCTTGGTCTTGCACTTCTCAACCTCCAGAACTGTGAGCAATTAATTCCTGTTGCTCATCATCCACCTAGTCTATATTTTGTTGTAGCAGCCTGAATAGTCTGAGACTTGAGATCACTGTTAAAATAGATGGATTCTTTGATTTCTAGGACAATCGTTTCATAAGACAATAAGAAGACTAAAATAGAGTTCTTATATTCCATAAAGGAACTTTCAGACTAATAACAGAAAAGACAACTATACTGTCTTATCCTTTTTGTACTGCTGTAACTAAGTACCTTAGACCAGCAACTTATATATAGCATCAATTGATTGCTCATAGTTATGGAGATTGGAAAGTTCAAGATTGAATGTTATGATGTGACTCAAAAAGAACAGAGAATCCAGGGAGTTGGCTTTCTAACCACCATGATTAGTTTTTACGTGTGGTATGAGAAGGACAGTGAGTGTAGCGCCCCCTTCTAAGGGTGAACAGCACAATGAGAGAGCTGGCCACATGGACAGAGCTGCTGAGACCTTCTATTGTATTCTCTGGACCATGAAGGCCCAGTACCAGGTGCACCTGAGCTCCCTGTCCCTGTTTGGCCAAACCTACCCAAGGGGCTGATATCTCTACGTACAGAGCTTCTGCCAGTCTGAACTCAGGATCACCTTGGTATCAGGGCTTATAATGAACCAGAAACAAAATGAAGGGAAAAAATATGGAGGCCATCAAAGGCACAATTACAGTCTCTTGGACATGTCTTTAACATCCTGCTTCTCCTGGGTTGGTTGGGGAGGGAGGACCCTCCCTGGATTGCAGGTAGCTATTGCTTCTGTCTCCTGATGTACCCACCCTTGACACCCCCTTGACATCAATCCTTCTTCATGAGAAGAAGAATGTTCCAAACATTCTTCCTGACTTGTAGCAGGCAAAACACAGTGCAATATAAATATGGTATATATTTAGCATGGCATGTAAATATTTTATAGAATCTAATGTAAATAATGTATCTATTTGAAATGTCAGTGTAAATATTTGATAGGCTGCAGTTCAGCTGGCAAGTGTGGAATCAAGTATGCTTGGAGCTTGGTCCAGAACCAATGGTCTGCAAAGGCAAGGTCAAAGGAAATCAGAAGGTAACCTGTTTATGATGCGTCTAGAAACATCTCTTTCTCTCCCTTTGCCTGGCCACCTCCTTGAGCACTCAACCCTCAACATTTAAATACTCTCACATGAATATGCAACTCAGGACAAACTTTTCTAACCCAAGAGGCTGCTGAAAAAAAAAGCAGCATGTAAGATTCTAAGCGACAGTTGAAGCTTTTTAAAATGTGTTTGTTTGCTTGCTTATTATCCGTCTCATCTATAGCATGTGAACTCCAGGAAGCTCCATCTTGCACTTTGTCATATTTCCAGCTCTACAGCTGTGTCTAATATAGGCTGGGGCACTCCATCAGTATGTCGCTGGGTGAAGACATGGTGAGATTTGATGCCAAACTGAATAGTGATTTCACCATATGAGTTTCACCAAGCTGCAATCCCAGACCCATGCGGGAGGGTCAACATTTTTAATCCATAAATGATGCAAACATTGAGTGTAAGTTTATTCCAGTTGACTATAGGAACTAGCTGAAGTTATCTGTGTGAGGGAATACTATTGGAATTAGAAGATATTGGGGATCATAGGACTCCAGGGTGTAGCGCCTTCCTAGAGGAAGGTTGTCCAGGAAGCCTAGGGGAAAAAAAAAAAAGGCACATTGCTAGTAGAAAGAAAAGAGAAGAAAAACCTGAGCAGAAGATGAAGAGAAAATAGGAAGATTCTAGAATATTTTTAGGTTTTCCCGTGAAGTGCCCCTTTACAAACATGACCATCACTAAGTGTTTCAGAATTAAATGTAACCAACCATTCATTTTTCCAAGACTATTGATGAAGAATTTTTGTTTACTTCATATAGAATGCAACTTCATATAGAATGCAATTAATAGCATTAATAGCAGATGTTTGTGAAGAACTTTATAGACTGTCCAGATGCCTTCATGTTTTTTTCCAAATGGTTCTAGTGATGCAATTGAGAACAATCCCATCAATAAAAGTGGAGGAGAAAGAGAAACTCAGAAGATTATGTGACCAAATTATTTAGGCATTTTAAGAAGTCATATTCCAGCCAGGCATGGTGGTGCACGCCTGTAATCCCAGCAGCTTGGGAGATTGAGGCAAGAGGATCAAGAGTTCAAAGCCAGTCTCAGCAAAAGTAAGGCGCTAAGCAACTCAGTGAGACCCTGTCTCTAAATAAAATACAAAATAGGGTTGGAGATATGTGGTCACGGTCGAGTGCCCCTGAGTTCAATCCCCAGTACCATCCCCTCTGCCCTCTTTTCCTGAAAAAAGAAGGCATGTTGCTCTTACTGGTATCACTGGATAAGATGTATTCCTATCTAGATGCTGCTTCATGTGTTTGTGTGTGGGTGGGGAGGTTGTGCAAAGATCCAGGTCCCAGGGAAGGTACACTGTCTGCCATATAAGCAATCTACTTGGAAATAGATTTCATCTCTTACAAAATCACAGAGCCTGAGGACTGAAAATCCTACTATCTTTACCTGATGGATGCAAGGAGATAGTAGTTTTAGGGAATCAACACCATGGTCTGTCCCTCTGCTTATAGTTGCATGTGAAGCTAGGTGATGCACCCAGAGTAATTGTTAGTCTTCAGAACATGGTAATTGGCTTTGCTCATCAGAGAGGTGTGCAGTATAGAAGAGACAAGAGAAGAAAAAAAAAAGAGAATATGGAACCCAAACCATTGTCTCGTCTCTGAAATCACTGTTGAAACAGCACAAGGTAATTGAGAGTCAGTTTCAAATTGTTTAAATATTCTTTTCTCAACTTAGAGTCAAAGCCTACGTTCTCTGCTCCAGGGCATTTGCAGGGTCCCTGCTGCCTTGTCATTGTGTCCAATAGGCAAGATGGCTTCTCTCCACTATCCTACCCAGTGATGTTCTGAGAAGGTTTGAAATGCTCTGTAGACAACAGGGGACCCATCACACAGATTGCAATGATGTCAGAAATAGACCCAAGACCCGCGCCACTATCCATGGGCCCAAAGAGCCGACGATGAGGATGGACAGGGAACAAAAGGTTTCATCAGGTAGAGAGAGAAGCATGATACGGATAGCGTTAGATAGTTCTTGATGCCAGGGAAAGAGAGGGGACTTGTCAGAGGCCTGAGTTTGCATGTTGGACCTTTCTTCAAGGCCAGCTGTTGGGATCAAGGACACACTATCCACTGCCCCTCCTGGCTCCAGGACCAGGCCCTTTGCCCTGTTGTCAAATCATGCCAGATGGAATCCACTTCCTCTTCCTTCTATCTTGACGGTGCAGCTGAACTGGGCACTTGAATCACCTCTGTGCATATTCAAGTTATTTATTCTCGATGGGTTCAAACTCAGGGAACATTGTCCCAATGGAGGGACCCCAGACTCCATAGCTGGACAGAGCTGGGTTTGGGAACCTCAAGCCAAGCAATATATTGAGTCCTCAAAGAAACACTGAAATCCATTTTCCTGAGCTCCATTCATAGACCAGTGTATTTTAGTGACACCTGCAGCATCATAGACGTGGACACAAAAGTGCTTTCTTTCCGTTTCCTTTTTTGGTCTTAATTTTTGTTTTGTCTCATTTTGAGTGGATTTAAAAAATATATATATATATGTTTGTTTTGTTTGTTTCAGCCCAGTAGGCAGAAAATTCAAGGGAAAGAGTCCTTTCAATTTCATTTTAAGTAAATCAACATTAAATGAGCAACTATTTGCTAGACTTACATTGTCTCTGGGGGTTGAGACAAACAAAACACACATTTAATGCTTATGTGACAGGTGTTATAGAAAATAAATATAGTATAAGGAGCAATAGGAGCAAGGATAACAGGTTCAAATCCAGACAGAAAGAGGGAGTAACTATTTGGAGAAGGTAATACCAATGTTTCAGTTGACTGAGTTTTTGCGTTTATGTTTTTAACTGGTGTGAACTCTTATAGACCCTTCAGCCAAACCCAGGTACAGGGTGAGAGAGACTTAGGTTCAAGTGACAGCTCTTCTGCTTACCATCTTCATTGGTCAGGATGAGCTACTTGCTGTCATCGAGAACCCTCAATTCTCGACAGCCTGGCATAGTGAATGCTTACTTCTTGCTCCAAAACAGTCCGGGGGCAATTCAGAGAGGTTCTGCTCCACATGGTAATTCATCCTGCTTATATAGATCCTTCTATTCCAGGGCCTCATCTTCCTCAGCATTAAGTTACAGACAGGAAAAGGCAGGAGGTAAGGAAGACCCACTTGCTTTTAAGCTGCCCTTATTGAGAGGTGGCTCCTATCTCTCCTGCTTACTCTCTATAGGTGACAACAAGACATGTGGGCCCACCTGGATTCCAGAGGATGTTGGTGAGTGCTATCTTCTCTGTCATACCAGCAAGGTCAGATCAGCCAGGATACCAAACTTCCGAACACTGGATGCTGCTGCAGTATCTGAGACTATTGCTGGTAAAGCAAGGGCTCCTATGTCTGTCTGGATGAGGTCTCTTCATACTTCTTTGTGACCTGGGAACATGTCAGCAACACACTGTCTTAGTCACAACAGTCAGCTACCCAACAAGCCTATTCAAGGTACCATGCTGATTTAGGAATATAGCTGTGGACCAGAGAGGCTGTGCCTCTGATTCAATAGAGATGAATAGAAATCCCATCTTCAGAAGAGAGGGCAGGTTGAGCACTCCTTATTCAAAATGCCTGGGAGCAGAACTTTTTCAGATGTAAAGCATTTTTTAGATTTTGGAATATTTGCAAGTACATAGTGACTTGAGATGGGACCCAAGTCGAAACACGGAATTCATTTATGTTTCATATGTCTTATACACACACACACAAAAGTTTTGTGCAATATTTTCAAGTAATTTTGCATACAAAAAAGTTTCATGGTACAGAATTTTCCATTTGAGGCATCATGTCTGTGCTGAAAACCTTTTGGTTTCTGGATTCTCTGATTAAGGCTGCTCAACCTATGTAATATATTGAAGGGTCTTCTAACTTCGAGAACTCCTACGAATTATATGTATATGAAAAGAGTCTAAAGTGTTTACACCCTTCTTTAGCAGATTAATCCACTGATTCCTTTAACCTTCAGGTCTTGTGTGTTTTGGGGGGGCATTGAAATGTTATAGTTTTTCATGTGTGGGGATAAAAAGGGTCATGAAGTATGACCTTGCTCTGCTGTTCTGTTTCCGGAGTATGAGGTTGTCTGTCCAATATGAATTACTTCAGATACATTTCCTGGTACAACATGCCTTGAAAATTATATGCTTTCAACTCTAAGTATAATTGGATACAAGAAATGAATGTTCGTGCTATTTTATAACATGTTTCTCATAGCCTATGGCCTTTTGTCCCTCTTCCCCTCCGAGTGCACAACTGTTTCAGAAAAGAGATTAAACCTCAAAAGACTCTGAGTGTAATCTCTGGACATTTGAATTTGTCAGGAAAGCTCCGTCTCCATAACAGGCTGGATACTGTTACCCTGCACCACATTTGTCACCAAATCTGGAGTGGC
Organism: Geosciurus inauris; assembly: GCA_004024805.1. Classification (NCBI taxonomy): domain Eukaryota; kingdom Metazoa; phylum Chordata; class Mammalia; order Rodentia; family Sciuridae; genus Geosciurus; species Geosciurus inauris. Next base: position 41,182 of record PVHX01007115.1, on the reverse strand, counting down.
AGTGTTTTTACAGACAGCCAGGATTTTAAAGAAAGGAAAGATAAAATGTATGGATGTCCTGTGGTGCTCACGGTATCCAGACAGCAGCAATCTCTGACAATGCTAATCTCTGGTGTTAAGAGTGTGGAACCATAAACTGCCCCTTTAGAAACTGAAAATGAGGACATTTAAAAGAAATCAAAGAGCAAATATCAAACAAGCAATACCTCTTCCATCATCCATTCTGCTGTCTGTGTAATCCTTCATACTTTAGTCTGAGAGATCACTTGAAATTCTGGGAGCCTCTCAGCAGATTATCTGCAGCAGTCCAGGCTTTGAAGTGGAGGCTGCTGGCATCTCATTACTGACAGAGATCAAAACCCAAAAGCTGCAGAGCAGTTCCCGCCTGTAGGGCCTCATTCACACATCACAGAAGCACTAAATTATCAAAGTCAGGGACAGTCTTTATGGGCTACCTACCTGCTTAGCCGCAAATAGCCCTTTCCACCTCCTGCTGCCCTTTTCTGCTTTTTTTTCTTCTTCCCTTTGAGCTGGCTTGAATTCCCTATGTTTTTCCTAAATTGAGGCATGCTTATTAAATATGGCAATGATAGTATATGCCTGAGTTCAGAACATATTTTTAACACTGTTGGAATAGGAAAAAAAAATTTTAAACTTCCATGAGGCTGAACAGTTTAAGTGGAAATAGCACTTTGATGGAAAAATGATTTAGCGACAGGTCACTCTGTGGTTCAAGGGTGCCACGGTGGGGTTAGCCATAGAATGCAGTTGGTTTACTTATGGTCTGAACTTGGCAATGAACATGCCCCAGAAGGACCCAGGCTTTTCCTCATGTGTTTGGGACTGCACTGTTGACTAGCCCAGAGTCTTCTATCCTAAATTCTGTGTCTTAGTCTTGGTGGGAATTTGTGAATGATAGGAAAATATCTGTAGGAAACATAAACAGCTGCTTAGGTTTTCCAGAAAACGTCTCCCTCCTGGAGAGGTGATTTAGGGATCAAGTTATCATACAGAGATGCCACAGGCTGTTGTGAGAAGCTTTTCTCTCTGTGACTGCTATTCTTTTGTGAAATATCAATATTATTGCTCTTATACTTAGGTCAAAATCTCTCAATAAAATCTCAACCTGGAGTTATTCCATTCTCTTTCTGAAATCCCATATCTTCACTGTTGGATAAATCTGACTCCTCCGTTGGATGCCAGTGGAGAAACTTGCATAACTCTATTTTCAGGGTCTCCCGTAACAGCTAGGTCTTGCGAATCTTCTACATTTTTCCAATGAACTCTGCCAGTCCCCACTTTCCTCTCCCCTTAAGGTCCCTTTCTGCCATCTCTCCCAACACTCTCTCTTGTTTCCTTGCCATGGTGAATACAAAGACCAAGAGGCAGGGACCCCCAAACTCCAGTGCATTCCTTCTCATCCACTTGTTATGTTCCCATATTCTGCCCAGACTTGTTCCCTTCCTAGGTTGGAGTAGTATCCTTCCCTCTGTCTGTGGCCAACCTGAACTCTATTGCTCAAGACTTTGTCCCCTTCCTATTCCTTAGAAATTCCAACTCATCTTTTACCCTTCTCCAGTATTTTTGCCCTCTTTCTCACTTGCATTTGGACATGTTCAGATGTCTTCCACCTGAAAAGCAAACAAACATACCCATTCTTTGATCCAGCTTTTCTCTCCAGCCACTGCCTCCTGACTCTGATTTTCTTCTTCTCCATCAAGATTTCTCAAAGCATAAAGTGAACTGAATGTTGGTGTCCTAATCTCACTTTCTGCTCTTTTTCCTTTTAGTTTTGTTTCTGCTATTATGATTCCATAGAAACTCTTCTTTCCGTGAGTGGGGGTGAGTGTCTTAGCATCAAACCCAATGGCCACCTTGGTTTTTATCTGACTTGGTTTTTATTTGCCTTTTCATTGGAATCCACCATCACTAATGGTCCCTTCTTCTTGGAAGACTTTCCTGGGCTTTCTTCAATGTCAGAGTCTCTTCATTTTTTACTTTACTTCTCTGGGTGAACCCCAGAGGTACCTACAACATAGTCAATGCCTGATAAATGTTTAAACAAAGATATTGCATTTATTCTCTTTTTATTCCTGTTTTACATTCTTTTTCCTTGTTGATTCTCTTTGTGGAAGCAGAGAGACTTTCTAGGGGGAGACTGGGAGAGATGATTGATCCCTACCCTACCTTGCATAATGGGAGCCCAATGGTGAGATTATCCATAGGTAGCCTACCCCAGGGGTCTGATCTATGACTATTGAACATCCTGGGAGAAAAGGGAGCCATTCAGAGCAAGTGGCTGAGCTGGATCATCATCTTATGGGAAGTGTAAAGGCAGTTTTGTAACGTGTTGTGAATTCCTCAAAACTAGGGTTCATATCTGCTCTTTTCTTTGGAGTTCCTCAAAGTACTCATTATTTCTGAAAGCTTTTTGCTGGATGAAAATGTTTGCACATCCCCCTTCAACCTGTGGAACTATCTGGTAGATATAAACTGCAACTTGAAGTCTAATTTCCAAGATTTAGGAATTCTCCCAAACTTTTGGAAAAGTCAGAATTTTCTTCTAGTAAGAAAACATGGACATCAATGAAAAGATGAAGGCACATGAGAAGTTTCGTACAGCCCTGCCTCTCTATCTTCACTCCAGCATTTTATGAGTATATTTACTCCCCAAGGTCATGGGGAAAGAGACAACATAGATGTAAAGCAAAAATGTATTTCAATTATTAAGGGCCAACTTTGTGCCAAAAATCATGCTAGGTATTTTATATATATCAGCTCTAATCCTCACACCTATTCTGCAAGGTAAGCATTATTAAAGCTACAAAACTGAGGTCAGAGAGATATCTCACCCCAAACCACCCAGGCAGCAAGGTGGGGAACTGCCATTAAAGCCAGTTCCTTTGTCCCACAATTGCTCCATGGCTCCACAGGGCCTCTAAATATTACTTTCATCAGGGTAGGCACTGGCCATCACATTGCTGAAGCCACAGGAAGAACGATCAGATAAATACTATATTTAACCAGAGATGCTGACACCTTTATACCAGATCAGCACAAATCTTCCCTCCTTACAATTTGCCAGTTTCGCTCTGGTGAGGATGCTGAAGAGCACCAGGAAGAGATCAACGAAAGCAAAGGAGAAGCTGTTTCATTGTTGATGTTCAGTCATTCAACAAAGCCTTTTGTTAGGTACTTGTTAGGTACTTGGAAGACTCAAAGATGAATAAAACCCCATGCCTTCCCTCCAGGAGCTTACACTGTGGAAGACAGATGAGTGTCCAGAATCCCAAAATGATGAAGCAGAAAGTGACACAGCAAAGAGAAGTTCAAAGGGCTCTGTTGGTGAAGGAAGGGAGGCTGCTGGGCACTAAGAAATCAGTTTCAAGAACTGCGACCAAGACTGACAAGAGCACAACATGGGCCTTGCACTTGGGAGCAAAGCAGAGTCACACAAGAGTGAATCTGTAGAAAAGAGGCTGGAAATGCTGGAAAAGGAAGCGGAGCAGAAAGGAAAAAAACTCAGGATGAAATTAAATATTTTGCAATATTTCTAAAATTCCCTCTCTCTTCCCATCCCCTCTCTTCATGGAAAAAGGACCCCTAAAAGGCAGCAGGAGAGAAGGAACACCAAGTGATTCAGAGTAAATCTTGAGTTACAGAAGTCATCTGCCCTAAATGAGAGATGCTACAGCTCCTCCAGTCTGCCTGCCACTGGGCAGGGTATCGGGATGTGTCACCAGGAGGAAATGGAGCTTAGCTTAAGTAGCTCTGAAGCCAGATTTCAGCTGAGATAGCCCGAGGGTGCCTGGAGAAACAGAAGCAAGAGGAGATAATCAGCAAAATGGCTTTTCATTTTTCCCCCAACTCCCTTCTCCTATCACGGAACTTAACAGACAGGCCTTTCTGTCCCCATGTATACACTTTCCTAGGGGATGCAGGGGAGGGTGGGCTTATTAAACTGTGATTGGATCTGAAGTGTATGCAATTTCTATTGTGAAGTTGTCGGGACGATAAGGGTGAACAAAGAGGAAGATAACGGGCATCCGGGGTATTTGCTGAAGCATGAAGAAGGGCCAAAAATATCCATATTGATTGCACCCCTGTCGGATTTGTGCCACTTCTTATGTCACTGAGTCACTTCTGCTTATTGAACCATAAACCCCAGACAAAGTGTGTGCCTCTATGTCTCCAGAACAGCCCCATTTTGGCTGCTTGGAGGGATGTTTCAGGAATGGGGCCCCCCAGACACCTGGGGCACCAATAGCAGAAGGATCAAAGTTGTCATGAACTTTATGGTCTTGATGTCAAGTTTCTTGGATTATTAGACATGATGTGTGTGTGCGTGTGCGTGCATGTGTGTGTGTTTCTCCCCCTAGTGCTTGGGATGGAACCCAGGGCTTCATGCATGCTTGGCAAGTGCCCTACCACTAAGCAATACCCTCAACCCAGGGAAAATATTTGACGAGAAAGAGAGTGGTATTCCTAGAAGAGCTACATTTGAAACTTGGGAGGGTCCTTATTAAGGGGGGACTTATTTTTGTCCCCATTTTGCAGAGTTTTGAAGGGAAAGGTATTGTGACAACTAAGGGCTGATGTATCTGTTGGCTTAAAATTGGGCACAGCAGATACCAGACGCGTTCTGAAATGGTCCAATTGCCGTCTGGCTCTCTCCCTAAAGAGAACGTCATGTTGTTGCTGTAATCTGTTTTTGTTTTCAGACTTTCATTGCTCTGGGAGGCGCATGCTGCCAGGCTTGGTTATTCATGCCCGGCACACCTCTCCAGGGGAGGAGTGGCTGTTGAACTGTGAACTGCTTCATAAACAAGGCTGATCTATGAATACGGAATTGGATCCTCAAAGCCTCTGCTTGGACTGTGCTGAGACTAATGTGGAGGGCATTTGGACCAAAGTCCGGTCCCGTGCTGAGTTTCTGGCAAGATCCCAGCCCTTCTTGCGTCCCTGAACCCTTTCAGCCTCAGACGGGTCATGCCTCCCAGGCTGAGGTCTGCGCCTTTGGATCTCTCTGTGAAGTCTGACCTGTGTTTCATCAGCAGGGTTAGGAGCCAAGGACTTTTTGGGTCAGGAAGGGCAGAAATAGATTCTTGGATGAATGAGAAAGGGAAGGTGATAATATTTCATCCCCAGACATCAGGGGCCATGATAAAAGGGGCCAACTAGCTTTAATGAGGTGAGATGATCTTGGATGAGGCTCCATAGTTGCAAGTATATTCCTTACTACTTCCGAATTCTCCAGGACTAAAACATAAAGATGTGCTTCAGTTTACGATGCAAGACCATCCATTGATCCATTTTAGGCCCCAAATATCCTAAGTTGAAAATGCACTTAATACACCTATCCTGCTGGCCATCCTAGCTTAGCAATAGCACTTTTGGTCCTTCACTGTCATGATCCCGTGCCTGACTGGGAGCCAGGCTCGCTGCTGCTGCCCAGCATCACAACTGTGTATTGCCAGCCCAGGAAAAACATTCAGATTCAAAATCTGAAGTATGCGTTCTATTAAATTCATATGGCTTTCACACCATTGTAAAGATGAAAAATTTTAAGTTGATTTATAAAAAATTGGGGACTGTGTCCATGTGCAGAAAGTACAAATTATGCTAGGATATAAAAATCCTCGCACTTCAATGTGTGTGTGCGTGTGTGTGTCTATGTGTGCATGCATGCACATGGGATCTCTGAGCAGTATACAGTTGTTCATTCAGCAAATAGTTAATGTCTATAAAGTTCCAGGCACTGTTCTATTCAGTGAAGATACCAGAGTGAGCAAAACAAAAATGTTTTGCTTGTTGGGAGCCGTAGATATAAATAAACAAATAATCAAGTATGACATCTTGATGTCATCTTGAATGTCCTCCTGAAGACCAGATAGATGCTGGCCAACTCCAATGTGTTAGCTTTTCACCACTGTAACAAAATACCTAAAGTAATCAACTTTTTAAAGATGAAAATTTTATTTTGGATCATGGTTTCAGAGGCTTCAGTCTATGGTCATTTTGCTCAATTGATTTGACCTGTGTGCTCATGGTGGAAGCATGGAGCAGAGGAGTGTGGTTCACCTCATACCAAACAGGAAACAAAAAGAGAAACAGGAAGGGGTGGGTTCACCTTAAAGGGCATGACCCAAGTGACCTAACTTCCTCCCTCTAGGCCCCACCTCCAAAAGTTCCACCACCATCCACTAGCATCACATGCTGGCAACCAAGTCTTCAATACATGGGGCCTTAGGAAACATTCCAGATTCAAACTATAATACCCAGCTGTCCAATGCTAGTAATCCACTCAGGGTGCACTGATATAAAAATTAATGTAAATCAGAAGAGCTCTTTTCTTATAAAGACAATGAAGCTATATAGTCTGAAATTTCAGAGATTATTAGGGACATTTTATGTGAGGAATTGTGAGAGGTGAAATTGGAAGGAGATTTGTGAGGGGCACCAGTACAAATTTTAGAACTCATTCCCACTCTGGCTGAGTCACTTTTCCAATTTGCTAAATCTTTATTTGCCTTGGTTTCTTAATCTATAAGGCAAACTGTGAAAATAGGGCCTATCTATCTGGAATCTGAAAAATTAATAATAGTTACCCTCTTTTTATTATTCTTAAGGAGAAAGAAAGATCTCCACTTTTACTCTTTGGCTTTCTCTGTATTTTCTAGAGTTTTCTGGAACCTCATCTCAAATTCTGCTAATGAGTCACTTGCAGGTGAAAAAAGAAGGCCATAAACTCTTCCCATGGAAGACAACCTGAGGAAATAGATGATCAATCTATCTTTTAGATATACTTTTCTTCTTCGTTCCCATCTCCTTCTCCCTCTTCCCCTTTCCTTACCCTTCTATTCCTCTTTTATCTCCTCTTCCTCCTTCAGAGAGGATGAGAATTGTAATTTTATACACATTTTAAAGATTACCAAATTTTAGTTGTATTGTTTTGTACAGTCCATTTTACTTCACATATACCTACATTTCCATGTAATTTTTCATTTCTTCCTGCATGTACAACTTTCTATTTGGGATTTTTTTGTCTTATTAGCACTTCTGTATTTTATATACTTTTGTTTTATTCTGTATATTTTCTTATATTTTACCTTCCATTTCACTGATACTTTTTTCAGTTGTATCTAAATACTCTTAACCATAGTAAGTGTAGTTATTCTAAAGAAAGTAACTGATGATCCCATTACCCAAAATCTGTTTGGATCAGTTGTTTTTTTTCCATTTTTTTTGTGTGGTTTCCATGTGTATATTATTTTTCCTCTTTTTTTGTTTTGGATATATTTTAATTTTGCACTGGAAGTCATGTTTGAAAAAATGTTTGTAGAAATTATATGAGAACTTGCCCTCCACAGTGGTTTTCTTTTTAAAAATTCTTCTAGACACCTTGTTACAGTTATTAGTAGTATTTTTAGATCACCTTAATGTGACTTAATGGACTTGGATTATCTACGCCAGTGAAATTATTTGAAGCTGAGTGAAAATCCATGTGAGGACTGATTTATCTTTCTCCTGGTGTTCATCTTTCTGGGTCTCAATTAAAAAAATCAAAGGATTTGCCAGGATCTCTTTCCTATACGGTAAACCTATGTGTAGGTGTCTTTTTAGATTCTATTAGTACCTAATTTTGTTCTCCGATATTCATGATCCTTCTGCCTTTTTTTTCTTTGATCAATTCAATCTTATCTTGGCTAGATTTCTTATGCCTTCAAGAAGATTTTAAAATAATTTCCCCAATAATTTCTGGTTTTCTTCAGAAAGAGAATTTGTTCAAATTATCTTAAGTTGGATTATTATTATCTGTTATTCTTTCCACTGAGACACCTTCCTGGGGTTCTATACATGGTATAATTGAAAGATTTGTGCACAATTTTACGCCTGGCATTAATAAGCAGTATAAATTTGGGAAAATAAGCTCAGCTTTCTGGAATCCCATTTCTCTTCTATACCAGGAAATTTAATTAGATGATCATTGGAGTCCCATAAAGTTTCACAATTTTTATGATTTCTTGGCTCAGGATTTTCCAAAGAGAAAAGTATAATACATTGAGAATAGAGGTTTGTAAATGTGTAGAAATTTAAATGGTCTAAAAGTGTTGAACATTTATATTATGCCTGCTTATAACTCTAGTATGCTTGTTAGGAAAATGCTACTTGAAATTCAAGCCTGTAGCTGATCTCAATGTTCATGTATTGTAGGACAGAGTATCTTGAAGCCCATCTGTGTTATCAGGGTCCTCATAGGAGGTGGGAATCACACGAGCTTTTTTTTTCCTTTTTAAAAAATTTTTAAATGTGCTCTAATTAGTTATACATGACAGTGGAATGCATTTTGATACATTGTATACAAATGGAGCACAACTTCTCATTCCTCTGGCTGTACATAGTACAGTCACACCAGTAGTGTAACAGTCACACCAGTAGTGTAATTGTACTTATATATGGGGTAAAAATGTCTGTCTGTGTAATTCTACCATCCTTCCCTTCCCATCGCCACAGCCCCACCCCTCTCCTCACTCCCTCTGCACAATCCAAAATTCCTTCATTCTTTCCCCCACCCCACTATGAATCGGCATTTGCTGATCAAAGCAAACATTCGGCCTTTGGTTTTTTGGGATTGGCTTATTTTACTCAGCATAGTGTTCTCTAGTTCCGTCCATTTACCTGCAAATGCCATAATTTCATTCTTATTTAAGGCTGAGTAATATTCCATTGTCACACCAGCTTTTTGAAGAAAAATTTTAGCATAAGGAATTGTTAGCCATGTACTGGAGAATTCTAAAGGCCCAAAAGGAAATGCTAACTGCTTTGTTACAGCTATCACCCATGGAGATGAAAGATCAAAAAAAGGAGAATGAAATTGCTAACATTTATAAATTTAGAAGGGCCCTAGGGCTTCTGAGGATGGGACCTCAGCTAGTGCTAGTGCCTTGGGAACTTTGCAAAGGGACCCAAAGGGCTGAAATTGCTCTGAGAAGAGTCTTATCAGGGGTTGCTAAGACAGCACCAACAAGGCAGGGCTCTGAGATTGCTGGAAAAATTGCAACTAGAATCAGTGGCTGCTATCAGAACAAATTGCTGCTGCCCAGGGAAAGACACAAACTGGAAGGATGAGGTATCTTCCTCCTCATCCTGCCTTACGGGTTTTCTCTGCTGCCCTTGACTGGCAGAACCTCTCATAAGACTGGTTGGCAAAGGAGAGATGCTACCCCAGCAACATAAAGCTAATTATAAAAGATGGATTTAAACTTGGCAGACTGTCTTTTAATAACCAGCACACTATCTTTTCAATTTGCACTGAGTCTGGCCTATTGTATGATGCTGTCATGAGATCCAGTTGTAACTGTGATGTTTATTTCATAATAAATGAGTCATTCATATATGGTAGAAGGCTCAAGGATATTCACAACCAGCTAAAGAAATGAAGGCCCTGTTTTAGAAATTTAGACTTAAAATAACCATCCAGGTACTGATATCCATGAAACTAAACCTTTTTTCACATTAAAAACATTTATTTTCCAACATAAAGCCACCAGCCATCTAACAAGACCAATGCAGAGCTTTATGCAAATGAAACATAGACGTTGTAAGCCATTAGGGATAGTGACAATAAGAAGAAGAATTTTAGGCATGACAAGTTCTCTACCAGCAGTTGTTATGTGGGCTTCTTCAACTGCATTAATAAACAAATAAACAAATAAATAATCTTGGATGTGACACACCATAACAGCTGTGGTATTGTATTCATTTCACTAAATAACCCTGGTACAATGTGAGATGGAACTACGCAATGGTATAAGAACCAGAAGGCAGGGATCATTGGTGCCATTTTAGAGACTACCCACCATAGCAATCTTTGTGTGAAAAGTCCTTTCCTTTATTCCTTTTAAGTTTTTCCCCATAGCGTTTATTATGATCTTCTTTAATCTGCATAAAGGCATTAGAAGTGAGACAGGGGATGCAGGAAGCACCACTAATTTCACCGTGCTCCATTCAAGCCATGCCAACAACTTGACGGATGGTTGACAGCCAATGACTAGCACATACATGGTCCTAAGCTGGTACCATGTGGTGAGCTGGTACCATGTAGTACAGAGATCCACAGCTACAGTGCTTGAGTTAAGTCATGTGCAATTACAAGACAGGGAAAAAATCTAGCTAGTATAAATGAAGGAGCTAGTATTTATATTAAGCATGTAGCCAAGTATTATTTATGTAATTTAATTTTTAAATCAACTTTTTATTGGTAAATTGATGCATTTAGACTAAATTGAAACCTAAGAATCCTGTTCAGCTTTAAGTTTCCTAAGGCTATAACAGAGTGAAAGAAAACCAACAAGGTTTCATAGTACAGAAGCTTCTAGCATTATCTCAGATGGCTTCATGTACTTCAAGGAACTTGGAGATGTTGGTGCTAAGCAGCAAAGGGTTAGGAACAGGATGTAGTGAAGCCTGAATTCTCAGGCTAGAATTGACAAGTTCATTGCACTTCCCTGAAGAATGACTGAAGTGGTTCTGAAATTTCAAGCAGCTTTCCCTGTACCTATGGACTTACCTTTCTTCTTTTCTTTGAAGATTATACACAACTGTGCATTATTCTGGGCTATATGGTTGTGGATTTGTTTCCTGAGATTCTTATTTTACTTCCTTGCAAATTGGCATTGGGTCTACTAATTATACTGAAAATCCACTTTATATTTAAAATGCTTGTGATTTGCTTCTGTGGGTGGGGGTGGGAGCAGGCAGTTAGTTGCTTAACATTTAACAAAATCAGTATCTGGTATTTCTCCATCTACCGAGGACATTGGTATAGAGGACCAACTGCCATGACTTCCAGCACTTTGACAAAACCTCAGATGTGAGGTGTCAGAGTCAAGTGTCTGCGATTTCATATTGTTGGAGCATTCAGGGTTGTTCTGGGGGATGCAGCTCTCAATAAGTTTGGTGTGGCTGAAGCAAGAAAGAAGGCATATGCAGATTTCTACAGAAATTATGATTCTATGAAAGATTTTGAGGATATGAGGAGGCCTGGTATCTTTCAGAGTGCAAAGTGATTTTGGAATATAAAAAATTTCTTTGGATTGAGGTTCTTAGAAGTTTGTATTGACTTGTGCTCCTGAACTATAAAATATGAATACATGGGCTATAGTTTTTTTGGTAAATAAACAATTAACAAATACAAAAATATCCGTATCTACTTCAATTTGCTTCACAATAAAAATTGCCTCATCTTGAGAAGTATCTTAAATGAGTAAAAACATAATGAATTTACTCTTTTTCCCCACTAAATGTCCATCTTTTAAATAACTTACGATGTTTTAAAGAAACTTTTCTTTCCTACTTTATTATGCTCACATGTGCAGGTTTACCCTTTCATTTCTCAACTCCTTGTATGTATGGCTTTAAACAGGTACCAAGTGCATTTGCTACATGGAAAGCCCATGTGCTCTAGACTGTTCCCTAGGGACCTCAGCATCAAAAGCTCCTGGGGTCTTGGTAGAAATGTGGAACTGCATGTTCCACCCAGGACCCACTAGTTCAGAATCTGTAATTTTCAGTAAGATTCTCAGGTGGTTCACAAGCACATGAAGGCTGAGAAGCTCTGTTCTAGAACTGGCATTAAGAGCTGAATATCACTTGTGTTTCTAAATGGTAGGTATGCACCAGAATAGTCTATCAGCTTGATGTGGTAGTTTGGCCTTTTGAAGATCTTTCTCTTCTCTCTCTCTCTCTCTCTCTCTCTCTCTCTCTCACACACACACACACACACAAGCACACGCACACACACCTGCATTGGCTTTATCTTTATCTTTTTTATTTTTTCTATGGAAATATTGAAACAATTGAGACTTGTTTTTGTTTTTCTCCATCACTTGGAGCTAAGCCCTTTCATCTTTGATTCAGCCAATTTCCTTCAAAGCTAAATATTAAACAGATCTGTCTTCTGTCAGCTGACCCCAAATAGGGACATGCAATGGTCCTCACCCTGGGGGAGGAGAACTGAGCCGACAAAGGTAGAGGAGAGACAGGATGGAGCCAGTTCCTGTCCCCTGGGGAAGCCCAAAAGTTGTGTCTAAAGCCTTCACACAGCCAAACAGGCAATAGTCAAACAACCGATTGCTTCTGGAAGGCATTCTTGCAGAAATTCCTTTTTTGCCAGAGGGCGAAAGGGTTGCTAATTGATTTTGTCTGCCTTTCAGATGGACTTAGAGAGACACAAGAGTTTGAGTTCTAACAGAGGTAACATTTTTAGAAACTGAAGCAAAATTTTCAGGGTCTCATGTGACCTAGCTCTGTGTGTGTGTGTGTATGTGTGTGTGTGTGTATTTTTAACCAACATGTCATCCCCATAAATGAATAATGTCAGTAAATTTAATTAAGCTGACCATCTTCTAAAAATTACTTTAGCATCAAAAACTGTTACTTGTCCCCAACAAAATGAATAAAAGAAAATGACTCTTCAAAAAATGCTTTAAGATGCTGGTGACCCCAATAGAAACTTAAAAAAAAAAGTGTGAGGATCACAGTCCTCAGTTCTCTGGCTGAAGAGATGCCATCTTGTGCCCTACACTGCCTCTAGGGTTTGTGCCTAGGCACATTGTACTATTGTATTATTGGTCTCAAATCTGTGTGCTGTAAATCACACGAAAATATGGAAAAGAGGAGAAAGGTGGATAAAAAAGAGAATTGACAAGATACAACTTTTGCCCTGTGTTGGACACTCACAAGAAGCAAGCTAAGAGAATTCTGTAGTGTAATACCAAAGGAACTGAAATACCCATTTCTGGAAAGAGACGATTGTTTTAAGAGACATACACAAGTCAACCAGTCTTCTAGCATTGTGGATGATCAAAGTTTTTCAGTGGAAAAAAAAATCATAGGAGTCAGAAAGGCTGCCTGTAATCTGGAATCAGTAAATCTGGGGTCAAAGTAAAAAGTTGTTAAGAGATGGGTTTAGATGGGTTTGCCTGATTAAAAGGAAAATTGTGGAGAACCTAGGAATTCAGGTTCATAAAGTCTTCCTAGGCCCTGTGATTTTTACTTTCATCCTCTCTTTTTTTTTCTGGATTTGAGTGCTGTTCTTGTGATTTTTTTTTCTGAAAAATGAAAAATATGAATTTCTATCCTTTCCCAGTACATGAATTTCTGGAAATAAGAGATGAAAAGAGGATTTTGTTTCTGCTTTAGCCTAACTTTGACCAAGTATGAACTTAGGGATTCCTAATATTTTTGTGTAAAAAGACAAAATAATAGCAAATTTCATTGTAGGTCTAATTGGATTCTACATATGATTCATGCATTGGGGCAGATTCCATTCTAGTAAATGAAATGAGTGTCTCCACTGGGCAGTAGCAGAACAGCGGGTGTTGTAAGAAGGGAGCTAGGAAATAGAACAACAGGAGAAAAGAAAAAAGGAAGCCAGGTGATTGATTAACATCAGGCTACCTAAGGTTACTTTTTTGTAAGAGTTAAAGCAGAGGGACTTCTTTATTATGCTGACTTAGGTAGACTGGTAGACTAGAATCTCCTGTTTCCATGAAAAACTTATCAATTTTGGAGATGTATTTGCTTCCTTTAAATTTAATGATATAGCATTTAGTAAGACAGACTCCATTTTGCTTTAATTTGGTCTGTTGGGACCTCAGGTAAAAACTTGGTCCAAGGGGCTGGAGTTGCAGCTCAGTGGTAGAGCACTTGCCTCGCATATGTGAGGCCCTGGGTTTGATTCTCAGCACTGCATGTAAATAAATAAATAAAATAAAATAAAATAAAGGTCCATCAACAACTAAAAAAAATATTTAAAAAAGAAAAACTTGGTCCAAACCAATAGCCTCCTGTGATTTTGTTTAACATCCATAACATGAAGACGAAAGGAAGGCTACTTTGGGTTTTGTGATTATGTTTTGTTTCTTTGTTTTTTAAATTTGTTATACCATAATTCTGTGAGCACTATGATGCTTAGAATCCTTTCTACATATTTAACAGGAAAGTGTTCTATATGGGTAGTAGAAAGGAATATTCATAATTGTGTGCCTCGTTTCTGGGGTAAATCTGTTCACACTCAGTAAATTCATGGAATAAGTAGTAAAATCATAACCCGAGAGAGATAATTTTAAAACAGGAAGGCATGTTATCCACTGGAAAGAGAGAAGAGAGAGAGAAAAGGATATGAATTTCACTCAGGACTTCAATTTACATCCTTCTTGTTTTTGTCTTCACATCTTTCTCTAACTTAAATATTCTAGTAACAACCACAAAGATCTTTCTAGAACAAGCAAGATTATAAATGTGTTGTATTGATAGTGGTTTGTTCAAAATTAATTTATATATATGTTAATTTATATATGTATATATATATACATATATAATATATATATATATTCTTGAATTCAGTAATCATTGGCTTTGTATGGTATTAAGAAGCAAGGGCTCCTCCTAGTGATACTGCTAAATCAATGCAATGTACTAATTCCAGGTGCATTTGTTTTCTTTGTTGTGTAACAAGATCATTTTCCTTAATAAACATACCGGCAATCTATTGAGTTCAGAGACCCATGATGGATTAAGTGTATTTTAGGGGAACTGCAGTAACCTCTTCAGGCCACTAGGGGATATTTGACTAAATTCTCTTCTGTTGCAGAGGAAGGTCCCTAGTGGACACCTAGGGAGCAAAGCAAGGAGCTGCTCCTACCCCAAGTGGGATACTCAGGGCTTGTCATATTCAACAAGTCAATATTTATCTAATTTTATGATTGTTCAAAGCCTTAAAGAAATAAAGAATGGCATGTACTCCGTCAGTTTTGACACTGAAACTAATTACTGCATGATATTGATGTATGCACAGAAAGATTGCTCTCGTTTGGTCATAATTATCAGCAAAAGTAAGGTAGAATGAAAATAAGAAAACTGAAGTCCCTTATTATTACTTATTTTATTCAGATATTGCTTCCCTACTTCCTACTTTAAAAAGAAGATATAACTAAAATCAGTCTTGACCACCCCAACCCAGCCCTCCATCCAGTGTCCAATTTATCCTCTAGTGGAAGAAGAAAAGAATTGCACCAGTTACTCAGGGGAGAAAATGTTCCATTTTGTTTCTCTTTTCCTACTTGTGCTCATTTATTAAGGGATATCTTTGTTGCACAGATGTATTAAACATCAATGACTTTGTAAATGTAATGAAGCAGATTTTAAAAAATATCATCCTCCTAGTTCTACCAAAAGACTACTGGGGACAGCCACACAAGTACACTTGTCCTAAGTACTCTGGTGGCTGTGCAGGTGGCCCTGCTCGGCAGAGCAGGGCCGAGCCTCAACTGAAGGCAGGAGGCCTCTCCTTTCTTTTGATGAGGTTACTAACTTTGTGGAAATAGCTTTGAAGGAAAGCACCGTATGTTGGGTGGTTGTAATTGGATTTAAGTAATGTTGAATGTAAAAGTGACGCATCCTTCTAATAATTAAAGTTGTCATCTCTAGGTTTTATTCAGTTTTTATCATGCTCTAACTTGCAGATTTGCCTGTAAGTTCGATGCTTCATCTTGAAAGGCAGCTGACTGTGGGAGTGAAACAGGGAATCCAATGGCAAGTTGGAGTTTTTGTCTATAAAGTGGCATGCTCTCCAAATGCAATCCTGGTCATCTGGACAGTCTGCTTCTGCCACACAGGGTAATTCCCAAGAAAGGATTTCAGGATCAGAGGACATGGCTCCTTCTTCTAATGTACATTGTGTTGGGGAGTCAGGGTGAGCACTGCATTTTCCAAGTTGGAATCCTTCCAAGATAAGCATGCTTATCCTGGTATGTGGAGCTGACAGGGAACCAAGTTTGAGCTTTAGGATTTGGACAGATGGCAAGAGTTTTGCCTATAAATCATAGCACAGTCTGAGCTCACTGTACCTGCCAAGAGGATGAAATGGTCACGCTTGGCTTGGGCCCCAAGTCAGGGCCCCTACAAAGCAGGAGCTAAATTGGGGCTTCCTCCATAGGCCACCACAGCTTAACCTGAGTATGGATGACAGGCAAGCTCTATGCTGACTCCCTTGAATCACAGGAACAAACAGGCGGGGCCAGAATAGAAGAAATGAAGCTGAAGATGAGACATTTTTAAGAGAGACATGAATGGAAGAGGTGGAGAGCCCCAGTTTTGTCCTTCTCATTTGTCTGCCTTCTCCTTTCAGTAGGGGAGCCAGGGAGGCTGGTCAAGCATCTCTGACCTTCACAACGACCTCTGAAAGCAAGATAGAGTACAAACCTGAGGAGCGACCCTGCATCCTAGAGGCTCAAAGAACCAGAGCCCTGTCTGCAAGTTTGTTCATGTACGTTGTGAAGATTTGTATTTCTAGCTGCCCATACTTTTCCTTGGATTACTGAGAATAAAAAAACAGAGGGACATCCACAGTGTCCATAGGCTCCTAGGTTATTTCTACACTCTACCCCTTTCCTTCCAAACATCCCCACAGAGGTCAGATTCTTCAAGATCCCTTTGAGTTCACTATAAACTGCCCATGGCAAGAACGTTAGTCCGTTGGTCTCTTGAGACAGTCTCTGGTATGTTTATGAAACAAGCACTGGAGACTCTAGTTTCACAATCAACAATGTACCTAAAAATAGAAGAAAATTTGTTCCAAGATAATTTTGTCTTTAAACAACAAGATCAACAAAAGACACCTTCAGGGAACTGGGGGCCCTGCACTTAAGTCTAATGAGACTCTGAGCTGCCTCTCAGGGGAGAGGGAGGGATGTGGCTCCAGCCAGGTTCTCTTCCCATCATTCCATGCTAACCAATAGGAGAGACAAAGACTTGAATGATAAATTGTTGACTTGAAATAATTACAACCCAATCACCTGGGTCTAGTTGGAAATATTTAATGAGTTATTTCCGGGCAAGGCGATGCCCATCGTCTAATTGGTTGGGAAGTTTTTATGAAACTCAAAATGCTCAATCCTCCCTTCTTCTAAATGTTTAAATCCCTGGATAATTCCCTGGAAATGTAGTCCGGATGTTTCTGACTCATGTATATTTCAACCCATGCCTGTTGTTTTCAAAGGCATTTGATGGACATTCAGGGTGAGTCCTTTTTCTTTATGCAATCAAGGACTCCCATAAATTAGATTCACAAAAGTCAACATGGGATGATATGAAGTCTAAATAGTTCTGTCTTGTGTTGGCCAACTTTTTTCTTATTAAATTAGAAATTTCTTAAGAAGACAGGAGAAAGAGTCAGCCTACCCTTGAATATTCCATGCTGAACTATCTTCAGGGTGAAACTTTCTTCCTCCAAGCTGACAGATTGGGGTCCCGATCAATAAGCAGGGAGGTTATGTGGAGCTTAGGAAAAGTGGGAGAAGAGAATAAAGCAAAAATAAATATTAACTCCCAAGTTTTGAGGCCTTGAAGGAAGCACTTTCTATTCCCATTGAAAGACAGAGACACAACTTGGTCTGGCTGTTTTGTCAATAGATTACAGATCCCAAAACACCACCCAGATTCCCCCTCATTCCCAGCTAGATATATGACCTGGATGAGTTACTGGAACTTTCTGAATCCATTTCTCATATTTCAAGCAGAATTAATAATGTCTAATGCCCAACTTTTAGCTAGTGTTGATTAAATGTACTGCACGTCTGATATTATTCTTTTTCCTTACAATTTCCTTATTGTACAGATGCAAGAACTAAAACTTCCAGCATTCATGTAGCATGCAAAGTCCAAATTCTGGGACACAAACACAGCCTTTCTGCCTGCAGAGTTTCCATACTTTCACTGTGAGGTTAAAATGAGAGGAAAGGTGTATAAGGAAGGGCTCAGAGTAGATAGGAAGAGAATTGACATTCACTAAGACCTGACCTATTGTGAGCCATACTCCAGACATACTCCACTTTCTGTGCTTGGACGTGCAGGACTTTGTAGATTTGAAGGTTCTAGCAAAGGATCACAGTGATGTGTATACCTCTGACAGAAGAAAAGCCCTCTACATTCCCTGGAGAAGGTTGCCTTCCTCCATGAAAGACATGACTTTAAGGATGCATATAGCTGGGCGCAGTGACACATGCCTGTAATTTCAGGGGCTAGGGAGACTGAGACAGGAGGATCATGAATTTAAAGCCAGCCTCAGCAAAAGCAAGGTGCTAAGCAACTCGGTGAGACCCTGTCTCTAAATAAAACACAAAATAGGGCTAAGAATTTGGTCAAGTACCCCTGAGTTCAATCCATGGTACCACCCCCACCAAAAAAGAAGCATGCATATAGAGTAGGAAGTGAGGAAGAAGGCAGATATTCTCCAAATCAACCCTTGAAACAGATGAAACAATGCATGTCTCATACTGATCCCAATGTCTTCCCAAAGGGACTCAGGGCTGCCCCTTTAGAGCACCATCTCCAGTCTAGACAATGAAGGAGGAAGAATCTTCTATTCATTGCTTTACCTCTAACGCTTTTCCAAAACAAGGCATTTGACTCTGTTCAAAAGGTTGATAGAGGATCTCTGTCCTGCAAACTTCCCCTCCCCCAAAGGATTCCACATGAAAACCCACACGGTCTATATTTGATCATCCTTATTTGATGGCCTTTCTGTGTGTGTGAAGAGGAAGAAATGTCACTCTCCATAGAGATTGTGTCTTAAAAATCTATGGACTACTCTGGTTAAAAAAAGAGACAGGTTTGTGAAACTGAGCTGAGATATTGGGATAAGAAAGGATATTGGTTATGATGGATAAAAATAGAAGGAAGAAAAGAGCTGATGAAAGTAGTTTTTTCCTTCCTTTTTATGGTAGACTCACAGAGGAGATAAACCCCACAGCCATGTTTATATTATAGACATTATAGGGTAGCTTCCGAAGAAATGGCGTTTCCATACAGCTGAATGTACTGGAACATAGAGTAACCTCTTTTTATTGTATAAGGATGAAAAACATATTGTAGAAAAGACATGAAATGATTTACATGTTCTTTTTTGCTCTCTCAAAGCATGATTAAACATACGCGTGAGCTCATCGTTTTATTAACATTTATACTTGACATGAATCATAATAATGATAATAGAAATTTCCACAGAACACTTATTCTGTGTCAGGAACTGTGCTGGCCACTTGATGCAGATCTTTATTTCATTTAATCTCAGTAATTCTGTTGAAAAACCCGAAATTCTTATTTTAAGTGATTTTTCTAAGGCTACACATACATAATGCACAGATTTTGTACTGCAAGTCTCCCTTCCTTCCTTCCTTCCTCCCTCCCTCCTTCCCTCCCTCCCTCCTCCCGTCTTTCTTTTTTTTTTTTTGGTGCTGGGATTGAACCCAGGGCTTCATGCATGCTAAGCACATTCTCTAGCACTGAGCTATATCCCTAGCTCTTTGACTGAAAAATTATCACTAGTTCCATAGTTTACTCATGTTCCTTCAAATGGACTTCCTATCTGATTACTTCATAACAATTTTTTAAAAATTGAAATAGCTATTAAAAGTAGATTTAGTAGCCACCTAATCCTGAAGGCAACTAAAAACTATGCTGAGAATTAAAGTGAAGCAGGAATTAAAATTTAAACATTTAAGCCCTGGTTATATATTGCTATATAAAAATTACCTCCAAAGTTTAATAGCCTAAAAATTATAATTTATTCATTATTATTATTATTAATTATGATCATGAATTTGTGGGTCACAAACTCAAACAGAACACTATGGGATGGCTTGCTTGTTCAATGATGTTTGGGTTTCAAATTGGAAGACCAATGGCTGGGGAATAGAACAGCTGAAAACTAGAAGGGGATCTCTCTCTCTCTCTCTCTATTCCAAAATGGCAATATTGGACTTCTTTATGATATGGCCATCTCAGGCTGTTATCTTAACGTGACAGCACAGAGATTCAAGATCAAGTGTCCAAAAGACAGAAAATGGAAGTTGCCAGTGTCTTACCACCTGGACCAGGAAATGGATACAGTTTCATATCTACCATATTCTGTTTCTCAAAGCAGCTACAGTCCTATCCTAATTCAAAGGGAGGAAACAGATGCCCCCTGGGCCCCATGGGAGGTGTACAGAAGAATTGGGGCCATGTTCAATCCATCACTGTTAAATTTCAAAATTGTCTAAATATATTAATGTTGGTAGAATCACTGACATCAATATGGCAAGCTACATTGAACTGTTTTCTTTTTCCCTCAGGCATTATCCAGATAATAAATATTAATAATATTATAGATATCAGTCACTATTTGGGCTTTCTTTACCTGTATGTGAATATCTTAGAATATATCTTAAAGAAGGATAAACTTATTGATAGGCTACTGTTGTTTATTGATAGCAATACGTCTATAAAATTTCATTTAATCCTTCGAATTTCCTTAAGGTTTCATGCTCATTTGTATAGACAAGAAAAGCCTCCTTAGGGCCTCCACACCCTTCAAACATTCAAGGTCAATCTTCTTTTAAAATTTAAATATGGATGACTAGCAAACCTTGCCCTCCATGTGTAAGAGGAATCCAACATCTGCAGATTTGACTTAACATTTGTCCCAGTTATTCATTCTTCTAATTTCATATTTCTATCTAATTGATCAGTCAGATCTTGTCTTCTGTTATTGGTCACCTATTTTCTCCCTACTCCACCCTAATGTGAATATAAATCCCAGTCACTTTTTCATTGGTTCTATAAAATTTTGTTCTATAAAATTTTGTTCAAAACAAGCCTATTTTGAATGTATTCTGGCCATTCTGAAGGTTTGAGGCTAATGAGAAGAACACATCCCACCCAGAAGAGAAATCATTTTTATTTGTGTATGAGACAGTATTGTTTGAAAAAATCCCTAAGTCATTTCTGTCCCTGGCAATTTCTCACTGGCCAATCACTGTCACCATGAACCCTAAGCTCCTACCAATATTGTCCAGCTTTTCAGTCTAGAATTCCTTATAGACTTCACTTCACTCCTCTACTGGCTGCTGCTAGAAACTAACATTTCATCAACCAACTGACTTTATGCACAGCAATTAGCTTCCCTCTGTTTTTCTCTGGGCCACTGCAGAAATAGCCTGACCTACTAGGGTCTCATTCAACATCCAAAGAGGTCACCAAAATATTTTTATGCACAACGACACTTGCCTTCCAAATAATTCTACTGCTACCTTTTATTTTTATTAAAAAGAATTTCCTTCCTTCTTTCTATGACATCACAACTAAACCTAAGTCAATGTGAATGTCAAGCTTGTGACGTTTCTTTCTGCTGCTGCTGCTGAATCTGAACAAGAGCCCAGATGACAGTGGAAGCACCAGAGAGAGGGTGACGCTGCCAATGCTCAGGCAATGGATTCACTTTTGGGTTCAGTTTTAATTTGAATGAATGTTTTTAAAATCTAAAATTCGTTTAGCAAAATATGCCATATACATGATCAATATCTAATAAACAGATGAAGAGTGAATAAATGGGTGCTAATGAATAAGGAATCTTTGTGTTATATAATAGAGTTTAGGACTTAGTATCACAGTTGGACAATAAAACTAGCAAAATGATATGTTCAGTGAAAAAGGCATGAGACTGAATTAGCATGCAACAAAACACAGCAAAGAGGGGTCAGTGGAGAGTAATCTATGACTATAGAATGAGGTGGAGAAAAGCCTACAAAAATTAGTATTGGAGCTGGGCGCAGTGGCACATGCCCAATCCCAGGACTTTGGGAGGCTAAGACAGGAGAATTGCGAGTTCAAAGCCAGCCTCAGCAACGGCGAGGCGCTAAGCAACTCAGTGAGACCTTGTCTCTATATAAAACACAAAATAGGGCTGGGGCAGTGGTCGAGTTCCCCTGAGTTCAATCCCCAGTACCAAAAACAAAAAACAAACAAACAAAAAAAGCCTGAAATTAGTATTGGAGAAACCATTTTAAGTGTATTTAATAAATACTCAACAGAATAAACGCTTTAATAAATCTTTCAATAATTGGCAAAGTATTGTGAATGTTGGAAGTTGTAATTTCTATGAGATTACCTCAAAGAACTAGAAAAGTGATTGTTCTTGGAATTTGACAAAGAAATATAAATAACACAGCTGTGAATACAGATAAAACAATCCTAAAAGGCAAACGATGGAATCAGCTAAATATATATGACATTAAAAGCAACACACCAATCTTTCATGAATTCTTGTTTTCTTTAGTGCTCAGTCCTGGTGCAGTGTCTCTGTGCTGGCTTTTGCTGAATGACTTTGTTACACAAGATGGCGAATCTTGGAAACTGTGGTATAAAAGCATGCCCAACATTAGCTCTCTCAACAATAGTACTTGGTTTGCACAGGGTACACAGTTTGAGCTGCTTTGTGGAAAAGAATTTTCCCACAATGCCAATTAAGTTAAACCTGGAAGATCTCATCATTTTTTCCCTTAGGGCTTAGCTTGAGCCCACTGGAAACCATCTTGATCCCTAGATATCATGCACTGTTACTGAATAGAAATCCAAATTAGCTCTCCTGTGGCATGGAGTGCTGCTGAGATCACTAAGCTCCTCTGACCACCCATAAATTTAGCACTTTCTTGTTCTATGTCAACAAATCCTGGATAATGATGTTCATTATTTCACTATACTATGAAAATTAAAGGAGACCAAATAAGAAATAGCTCTCGTGATGAGCCATAACAATACAAAAGAAAACTTATTTCCATATTAAATTAAGCACATTTGAGGAACTCATGTTTTGGGACATGCCATCATAATCAGTTTTGTACCTTTATTTTAAAACTCCTAGTCTTAGAATTTCTTTCCTATTTATTTATTTAAAAAATTTTTTTAGTTGTAGATGGACACATCTTTATTTTATTTACTTTTATGTGGTGCTGAGAATCGAACCCAGTGCTTCACATGTGTGAGGCAAGCACTTTGCCACTGAGCCACAACCCCAGCCCCTAATTTTTTTTAAATATATTTTTTAGTTGTCAGTAGACCTTTGTTTTTATTTATTTATTTATTTATTTATTTATTTATTTATTTATATGTGGTGTTGAGAATCGAACCCAGTGTCTCACACATGATAGGCAAGCACTCTACCACTGAACTACAACCCCAGCCCACCAGCCCCTAATCTTAGAATTTCTAAAATACAGCAACTCAGAAAGTGAACATCATTATTTTTTACTCAAATCAAACCAACACCTACATACATTTAAAAACAGATATTAAAGTTGTTTTATCTTGTATGATAAAACATGTTGTTTTGAGATGATATTTAAAGAATATACCGATCTCATTTGCTCTTCTGTGTAGCAGTATTTTTTCTTCCTTTAGGCTTATATTTAGGATTATGTTCCCAAATTTTGTTTGGGGATGAAAAAGTAATGAAATTCTTCTCTCTTTCTCCCCCACCCGCTCTTTTCCATAAAGCATATAAGGCTCATTGGATATAATGCTCTTAAAAATAAAAATCAGAAAAAAGCAAGTTTCTTTTGAAGCAGTGAAATGTTCCCTTTCATTAGATGCTTAAAACAATATAACCCATTGTTTTTCCCCTTTCCCTAAACTGCCAGGAAGCTCAGAATTACATTTAATGTTCAGTTACAGTAACTATTTTAAACCTCTCTTCTTATATGCTTTTTGATTTTCTGTCTATTTTAACAACTTTATTGTGCACATACATTTTATTGAAATCTACGGAAAATATTTTCTGGAAGAAGGAAGAGTAAAAGTTGTTGTTAAAAACAAAAACAACAAACAACTGTAATTACATTGGAATGTGTGGGTTATTTTTAGATGCAAATCCACAGGACGGTCACAAATCCCTAAGTTGCTTGGGAGAATTGTTCCCACTAGTATTCACTGTGTCCTTGTTCATAAAAACACCAAATTGAGAAAAGTAAAAAGGTTATTTGGAATTTGACTTCTTGATGAAAATTTACCTCCTTATTTGATTCACCACTGAACTTACTCCCTGGACATGGAGAGCAGAAAAACTCCACTTCATTCTCATCTTTTATTTCCCTAAGAGATTCGCAAAGGATGTGTTAAATCCAGGAGCGTCCCCTCGACACCTCAGCAGCACCCAGTATGGATCCCTGCCTTGACATATGTGATTCTGGACATGAGAAAAAAATCTGAGCATAGGGCTTATTTAAGTACTTTTTATCAAAAGATACAAGTTCTAGCTGGCTCTTAGTGAGGGATAAAATGTTGTAGAGTTGGATTTTCCGGTATTGATATTAATATTCCACCATCTGATATTGCAAATTCCAAAGGGCCAAAAAAAAAAAAATATATTGTCAAAGAAAGCCAACCAAATTGCTCTAAAGCTTTAAAAATAAACATTTGTTTTAATCATGGGGAGAGGCCTGAGAATGAGGGAAGAATCCACAGAAAAATTTAAATTAAACCAGTTTGCCTACCTTGAATCATATTCTTAGACCAGCGGCCCATGTTAGTGGGGTTCTTAAACACCTTGTAATTATGTGGTAAATAATGGCTTTTTAAAAAGCTTTTATGAGCTATGACTAGGAGCTGATGCTGAAGCCCAATACTTCCTTAAAAAAAAATAGTCAGTGAATCATTCTTTTTAACAAACATCCTGGGAAAAAATTAAGAAAAGACACACAGGAATTTGTGGAGTTGGTAACCAATTAGAAAGCTTCAGGGTTGAGAGAGAGAGAGAGAGAGAGAGAGAGAGAGAGAGAGAGAGAGAGAGCAGTAGTTTAAATTCAGTATGACTTAGAGAATATTTTGGAAATTTAATAAACTTGGAACAAAGTTATTTGAAACCCCAGCAATAAATAAAATGGTTAAATTCCACTCATTCCTACACCGTGGCAGTGCGGTCCTTATCTCTGAACACACACCAAAACACACAAAATCCCTGATGCCTATCTGCCGGCCCTGGAGGGCAGCCTGGCAACAGGAGAAGGAAGAAACCTCTTTTAAGACTCTTATCTTTTACGATTTGTGCTTTCTACCAAATCTGTCATCTTTTACTTTGGCCCAAACTGAAAATTAAGGAGCAGGGTTCCCAGATGGCAGAGGCTACTGATGTTGGCCATAAATATATAAATGAAATAAAAACCAGAAACCAGAAATCAAATTAAAACAAGATCCTGAAAGGCTCAGCTCCCTGCTGTCCTGTCTAAATTAACAGACTTAATAATTCCAAAGTAACTTGCCAGAGGTTTGAATTTCTTTTGAAAGCCTGATCATAAACTACTTTTTTAAAAAAGTAAGAACATTAGGTCTTCAAGAAGGAATATCGAAACATGCTAGCAAAGGAAATTTCAAACACAACAATATACTTTTATAACACTAAATTTTTGTCATGTTGCATCTATGGCTATGATAGCAAGCTTATCACCTGGCACAGGGAGGGAGAGAAATAGCTATTTTCTGTCCCTGAAAACGAATTTCTTTGACTTCCTCTTGTTGGGCCTGTCCTTGCCACTCCACGCAGACCAGTGTCCATGCCTTCTCCTGCTAGACCACCGCCGCCTTCTCAGAACAACAGGAGCAGGGATGAACTGTAAATTAACAGGTTAGTCTGTATCACAATTGTTTAAATGTTAATAAAGGCTAAATACATCACTTCTTTATCACCATCTCTTCTGTTATTTCCTCAGGGGTGTTAACCATGAAATGACATCCTTCTCACCTTAAAACCAAAAAATGCAGCTGACAAAAAAGTTTTCTTTTATTATAAACAGAGGCACAAAATGCAAAGAAACACTAATGTAATGATAATAAAGCAATAAGTGCTTTCATCTTTGAGTCGATGAAACCCCATTGGTCTGAGGAGGTCTGGTTTGACTGTGGACTGATGGCTCTTAACATCGTGATCTAGATCACTGCACAGATGAGCCTGGGGTGAGGGCTCATGCTGTGCAGTGACACCTGGGCACTGGGACCTCTGAATCTGTGTTGTCTCCTAAGCACAGTTGACATATTGGCAAGTGGTATCCAACGGCTAAACTTAGCAATCTCACGTGATTTCCAGAATTTTAAGTCCTAGGAACTAGTGATGTGTTACCCTTTCTTCATGCCCGTTCAGATCCCCTGCTGCACTTCTGTGCTCTTCTCTGTGCCCAAGAAGCTGACTTATGCAGACTCCATTAGCTGGGTTCCCTTGCTGTTTGACTTCTGTTCAATGACAGTCACCAGAAGCAGAAAACCACAGCTCTTATCTGGTGGTCCTGGAGCTCTGGTTGAGCTCTGTAACTATTTCTGTCCTTGCTTTTGAGTCTTAGAGGTAACAATGATTTCCCTGTCTTACCAACCCCAGGGGTGCACACCACCCCTTTTTATTCCCCTGCTCACACCTTTGCATGACAACTTTCCACTAAACTCTTGTCAGTTACCACTTTCGATTACTATCTATTTCTGGCACATATATAAAGCTGTATAGGGCAAGAGGAATAACTTTTTAAAAAAATATCAATAAATAGAATTTTCATTAATTTGTCTGATTCCTCCCTTCCTCTCTTGGTCCAGTGTAGTATGTAATATTGAAATACAGGGGTAATTAATGAGAGCTAATTAGATCATGTATTGAGCACTTAAGGGCAAATGTTTTGCATGTATTATCTCATTTAATCTTTATTACCACCCTAGAAGGTGAGAATTAACATCTCTGTTTTCCACACATGGAAACTGGGGTACAGAACTGTTCAAACAGCCTGCAAGTACCAGCCTATAACTAATAGCCTGCCTGGTGCTAGAACCTTTGTTCTTTACTCTAAATGCAAAATCATCCTGAATTATTGGACTTAGCAGTTGTTCTGAAATGTAGTCCCATTCCTTACAATATGACGCTTAGCAGAGCACACAGCTATAAATATATTGTGCACCCTCAGGGAGAAGTCACAATTGTAGAGCAAGGCCTAGATGAGAGGTGCCCACATAGCATTAGGATTTGTATTGAGATGATGGGTTTTCAAATTTTTCACACTGGGCATGTGTTAGCAAAAGATTGAAGATCTATATAAGTGGATAACCAGCCCTGGTGCTCCTCTGATGTGCCCATCACTCTCTGCCCAATAGATATAGACAGGACCCCAGGCAGTTTACCTATACTTGACATACAGCATGTTTATGGAATCACAGGCACCATACACCAAAGTCACATAGTCCAATATTGCTCTTTTTCCAGCTGCAGAAAATGGAGCTGATTTACCCGACACCCAGCAGTGAGTTCCAGAAAAACTTAAACAAAGGCTTCCTTCTGGTCACTGAGCTCCTAATCCAAGCTCTCTCCATTTTTTTTCTGCTGCTATCTAGAAGAATCATTTTCAAACCTTAACGTAAAGCTTTTTTATTTCAATAAGTCTGTGGCTGCAATTCCTGTCCTTGAGGTCAAGCACTGTTGAAAAGATAAGAAAGTGTCTGGTCTCCAAGGTACTGAAGTGAAAGAGGCCACTTGATACCGATTCCAGGAGCAGTTGCCAATGATTGGCGAGCGATCCTTTCTTAGGACAGAAATTCTGCTTCTTCAGGCTGTGGGATGAGTGAAGCTTCACTTGCAGGCAGAAAGGGATGAACTGGGGAAAAGTCTGCAGAGAGCGTGTCTGGCCCCCACATTCTACACACAAGCCACTGTGGAGAGGATTAAAAACTCCCTTGAGCTAGACAGATATAGTTGGGAAACAGCAAAGAAAGAAGAAAGCAATTAGAGAAAGGCAGGACACCTAAGATCCTTATTAAGCCTCAAAGAAATACCTCTCTTGAGAACCTTTAAAGTCACCCTACTGCCCATGTCCTCTTTTCCTCTGATCTCACTCTCCTCATCTTCATGGCTCTGTCTACACCACCTTTGTCACGTGGCTTCCTGGATGCATTTCAAATCCCTAAGTTCATCAAGTTCATCACCTTCTGATGGTACTTCAGAAATGGCCCATCAGAGAGAGAAGGAGAAAGCAGGTGCTTGCTTTGTTCATTGCAAATAGGAAGGTTTAGCTGAGCATGTAAAGAACTGAAATATAAACACACCAGGTGCATCATTCTAAAGAACAATTCTTATTTTTTAGAGAGAAGGATCACACAATTTAGAAACAATTGTCTAAGATCCTAACCGTGGACTTCCCTTTTCTGGTACATGTCCAGGACATGGAGACTTCAGGGTCTCCAAGTAGACTACTGGAGCTGGATTCAAAAGACTTTGGACCAATGCAGGTATCAGGAAACTCAAGGTGGACACAGAGTAATTGTCTCCAGAGGCCAGTGGTGTCTGGCAAGATCTTACACACAAGGTCCTATTATCTTTAAAGTGGGTAGTTTGGTTTCCTCCTGGAGACATTTTCTATTTTTGTTTTCCTTCTGGCGACTTCTTTCTTACTGTTTTACTCCTACTCTTCAGATACCAGGAAAGTGATGTAAGGACTGCTGAGGGGAAAAAATATAAGGCGCCGCACTGAGGAATGCATTGTGCTATGGTTTCAGTTAAATTGATTTAACTTGGTCTATTGGATTGTAAAGTCTCCTGAGGGTAGAGATAATTTTTTAAAATTTGTACTTTCTAGTCTCTTACATTGTTGCTATGTCTAAAACATACTACACACTTAAAAAGCCTGTTTGAGGGGAAAAAATGAGCATATGATATCATCACAGTAAGGTTTCTTAACTTAATAAGTCCCTACTTCCTTCTTTTAGTGAAAGCTTGTTATCCAACTTACAATATAATGTTTGAACTTGAAAAAAAAATGGGTAGGGAAAAATCTGCTGAACTGGGTAGGAGATTAATTTATTTTCTTTATTTTTTTAATTTTTGGTACTAGAGATTGAACCCAAAGGTGCTTTATTACTGAGCCACATCCTCAGCCCTTTTTATTTTTTATTTTGAGACAGGTTTTCACTAAGTTGCTTTAGACCCTTGCTAAGTTGCTGAGGCTGGCCTTGAATTTGCGATCCTCCTGCCTAGGCCTCCTGAGCCACTGGGATTACAGGCATGTGCCACCACACCTGGCCCAAGACATTAATGTTAAATATGTTTTGTGAATCAAGAACTTGCTGTTTTGGTTGACTGGATTTACTATACACTGGAACTTAAACATGAATTCCTCTTTTCACTTGGTTGTCCTATATACCTTGATATATCATGTGCTATGTGCCAGAAAAATAGGTGAATGAGACAAGATTTTTGCCATCAAAGTGCTCAGAAGTCATTGGTTTCGACAGCTTTCACCTTTGAAATATTTTCTTGGACAGATAGGCATGCATTGCTGCTGGGACATGTATCCATTTTTATATATAACAATTCAAGATGTCACATTGTCACTCATGACATAGATCTTCATTGTGTCAGCAGTTTATCCTAAACTTCAGCCTCAAATATCTGTGCAGCTGCTCATCATCTCTACCTGGTTTCATTGCCTGCAACTGAACTCCTGATTCTCCCACCCACAATTCCCCTTTCTCCAACCATTTTGCCTATGTCATTAAACAGCAACTCCATCCTCTTAGTGGCTTGGTCTTGCAACAATGGAGTCCTTTACTCGTTCTTCCTTTAAAACCTTTGCTGAAAGTGACAGCTTTGGCCCTTCTTCTGCAACCATGCTCACCTCTTCCTGGACTGTTGCAGTAGCCTCCTGAGGTGTCCCTACTTCACCACTGCCCCACCCTCACCTCCTCACAACAACCAGAGTGATCTTCTAATAATGTCAGATTTTGTTTTACATGGCAGAGTAATATTTCACTGTGTATCTATACCAGATTCTCCTTATCCATTCATCTGCTAATAGACATTTTCAGACACAGAAAGACAAATACCACATTTTCTTACTCTGGCTCTGCTTAAATGTCACCTCAGCAGTCAGACCTTCCTGGACCAACCTATATAAATATCACCCCTACTTTGGCCTGCTGTACCCAGTCACCCTCACTGTAGTCTGTAGAGCTTAGAAGCTGACATATGATATGCTCACTTGTTTATCTATTTCTGGTTTTCTTCCTCTCCTCTCCCCATTCTGCCACTTGAATATCAGGGGAGGGTCTATCTTTTATCCACCACTCTGTCCTCTGCACCTAAGCAGTGTTTCTCATATTAGATATATTGTCCAGTACCAAGTCTAAGAAGATGTCAAGTCTGCCTGACTCTACTCGTACCTCCAGAACATAGAAGTTCTTGATTTAGTCCATGAAATGGGTTTATTTCCTTATCTTTTGCTCCTTTTGTATCAAAAGGAAGTTTTGGATTCTGACAATTTGAGGGAGTCTGTTCCTAAGACTCTGTTTTGACAAGTAAAAACTTAGGAAGTATAGTTAATAACACTTAGTACCTCCATTTTTCAAATGACTGCCCAAGACTTAATCTACTTTAAGGTACTGTAAACACAAAATAGTAAGTTAGAACATAAAGACTTTTCATACAGTTAGACTTTAGTAAGTGTTAATAAAAGGTGAATCTTCATTCTTTTTTTTAAAGTATTTTTTTAGTTGTAGATGAACACAATACCTTTATTTTATGTGGTGCTGAGGCTCAAACCCAGTGCCTCACACATGCAAGGCAAGCGCTCAACTGCTGAGCCACAACCCCAGCCCCGGTGAATCTTCTTTCATATCAGTGATGGTCCAGAACAGTAGTTATGAGACCAGGCCCCTGAAGCAAAGGCATTCAAATCTTCATATGTTGTCACATGGTGCTCTGTGAGTTTAGGCAAAGGGACACATCTGTGACTCATTTTTTTTCATCTTACAATGTGAATAATAATAAAGGTACTAAACCACAGTGTTAGTATTAGGATTAAATAAGACAGTTCCTATAAAGTTCTTAGCACAGCTCTTACTTATCACCAATAAATTCTGGTTTTCTTTGGCTGTCATCTCACATTATCTCATGTTTTTAAATTGTGGGTTTACTTATCCTTTTCCAGATAGGACTTGAGACACCTATAGCTTACAATAAAAAAGTTAAATTATTTAATAAAAACTAGAAAGCATTAAAGCAAAAGAGGATGCAAACATTCTTGCTGAAGGGGTTAGCTGATTGCCTTTACTGAGTTTAAAAAAAGACTTTGTACTTCATAGCATCCTAGACTCCCAAGTTTCACAAATTTCTTTATCAGAGAGGGAAAAGGATACTAGGACTTTGGGAGAAGATGAAATTTTCCTGACTCTAAATTTTAAGAAGAATTTTAAAATCAGAATTCTGTCTCTGGACATCAATGATGCAATAGGAATCATATTTAGATTCAGTCCTATTTTATAATGCTTGTGGAAGAGTACCTCTTAAGGGTGTTTCTGGTGGGGATACAGTAGCCCAAATAAATGGCTGAATTCTAACATCAAAAGAATGAGGCAGAGGGAATAAAAGATTACTTTTATTACTGATAAACATAATATTAGAAAACGCGACTTTTTTCTGTACATATTTTCAGTTCCAAGTACCAAACCTCAAAATTTGAGAACTTTATTTACCTAGTCATAGGCAGTGTTGGTCAGCGTAGATCTCCACATTTGGAAACCTGTTCCTAGGAAGCAACCACAAAGGCAGATGTAAATGACGGGGCCACTTTCAAGAGAAAGGTTGAGCAGTGACTGGGTTACACACACAGTGTTCCTTATCCAAACTCAGCAGGAGAACCCTGCACACCTCCTTTCCTGGAGAGATGAGAAAATCATCATAGTAAATGGAAGCATGCTGCCTGAAAATTTTCTTACAGTAAACTCCAATAGAAGTGAAGAATATTTTACTCCAGAGCAAATCTTGGTCTGATTTGATCCAAGGAGAGAATTTAGAATCCCTCCAAGAATGCACAACCAGATGATCTTCACTTTCCATTTATTCATTGAATGGCCTGTGTCAGGCATGATATGCCTGGAAACACAACAGGGAGCAATAAACTGAGTGCATAAGTATACAATGACAAGGCCACCAGGAAAGACACAGGCAACACTGGGGGTGTTCAGCAGGGAATCTGCTCCAGGGTAAACTTGTAGAAATACTTTCCTGGGACTTTTGCTTTGAAGTCAATCTTAAAGGATGTAGAAGAGACAGGGAATAGCATCAAAGCAGAAGGAATAGTGTGCAAAAGCTCAGAGGTAAGAGGAGTGTGAAATGTTGGAGAAGGTTACAAAAGATGAAGGGCAGAGGAGAGAGGTGACCGAAGATACTAGTGAGGCAGGCAGGAGGAGTATGATCAGGTGCAGCACTGCAGGCCATGTTGGAGGTTTGACCATCCATATAGCACTGGGGAAAACTTGATAGTTTTAAGCAGAGAGGATAGCATTAGAGTTCCACTCTCATATACAGTTTGGTGGGTGATCATTAGTAGACAGACTCCAGCTTTTTATACAGCAATGAGGATCCCATATTGGTGTTTGATGGCAAAGACTTCTATTTTGGGCCCCAAATTAGCAAATTATACTTCTGCTAGTCGGTTGAGTTGCTTAGCTTGTGTTTTTCTTCCCAGGTATACTATTTATCAAACTACCACCACTGCAATATTTCACAGGAGAAAACCTTATATAATTTCCAGAACTTGTACAAATGATCAGTTGGATTCCTAGATACTCATGTTTCAGGTTTTGACAGCAAAAGTTTGTACTTGAATTTTTTTTAAAAAATATTTTACTAGTAATTTATTTTATGTTTTTCCTATCTTTATAAACATTAAATATGGCTTACAAACATACGAGTTATGGAATGGAAGCATAAAGTATAACAAGCATGTAAAAAGAAAAATACCAGAGTGGGATGGGGCCCTTACAGTAGATTCAAGACCACAACTAGCAGCCAGCCCCAGCCTTGGTATTTCTGGGGAGGGAATTCAAATTGCCTCTCTGGAATGTCTGATTTTGAGCACCATGACCTTCTACGGAGCCTGCCTGGGTGTTTTGACTGCAAAATGTACCTGCGGCAATTGAAAGTGTTGAGGTGATGGCATTTGGAGAATACATGTAAAAGATAATGATTTGAACTCTGTCATACTTAACATTAGGCCATATTTCAGACAGTGATTGAGTCACTTTAAAGAACAGTTTGGGCTCCTTCTGTGCTGTATCAAAGGCATCCCACTCCCCTCCCCTTTTTTCCCATTTGTAGGTGGTCATGCATACAAGTAATCTAAGAGTTTGTAATCATTAAGGTAAAAATAAGAAGAAATAAGAACACAAATGTACACTACTTGGATTATCCTGGATAATCTGGATTTCGAGTAGATCTAGAAAGGTCTTCTGTAAGACCTTTCTCCTTTGATTCTACTATCTTTATCTGAGAGCTCTGGATTATCCACATTTCACATCTATTCCAAGTCTTCACTGAAATCATATTATTCCCACTGAGGAGTTTTCTATTCACAGATAATTATTCATCATAGGTGTCCCAATTAATAATTATTTTCTGCTGATCTTTTTAACTATAAACTAGCAGTATAAACTAGCTCTTCCTTAATTTTCTTTTTCTTTTTCTTTTTGGTACTGGGGATTGAACCCAGGGGTACTCAACCTCTGAGCCACATCAAAGTCCTTTTTTACATTTTTATTTAGAGACAGGGTCTTGCTAAGTGGCTTATAAGGGCCTCACTAAATTGCTGAGGCTGATTTTGAACTTACAATCCTCCTGCCTCAGTCTCCTAACCTGCTAGGATTCTTTAATTTTCTTTTCTAAGAATCAAAAATATACTATCTGCTGGTTTTTTGTTCTTCTTGTAAGAGGCCATAGTATTGCTTTGTCAGATTCCTTTCTAAAAATAGATGTGGGGTTCCGATTAAGTTTAGGTTCTGAGTGATATACTCCTGCTAGATTCTTGTAAATATTGTCCATCATTATGTGATGTTGCATGGACTGACTTAGGGAGGCAGTTTGGGGTTTCTGTGCTTTTCTGGGCTTGCAACATAAATACCAGCAGTATTTCTCTCTCTCTCTCTCTCTCTCTCTCTCTCTCTCACACACACACACACACACACACATACACACACAGCAGTCCAAGAAGAGGTTAATGTGTCCCTAACTCATGATTAGACTCAGCTAAGTATGAGCAAAAAGGAGAAAATATCAAAGACATCAGCACACCTGTGCATTTGGAAAATGTTATTGCTTATACCTGGCCTTCTGCTATGAAGCTAGTTTATCCTGTAGCTAGAGCAGCTCTCTCTCCCTGAAGTACTTGCTTGTTTTAACTTTGTAGCATTGATGTTGCCATTCCCATCCAATCCCAGGATAAACTTCTCAGGGTGCAATGCCAGTTTGGAGAGCAGGACAGCAGTGAATTCCAAGGGAAGCCCTGGGGTTATCGCAAGCTCCAGCAGCCCACATTATGTCACATTGCCAACTTCAGCAGAACTTGACCTCAAGCTGAACTCCACATTGCCAGGCTGCAGAGACCTGAGCCAAGCAGCTATTACAAGACCAAGCCTCTGAGCCAATCAGGAGACCACCTAAAATAAACTTACAGCCTTCCCTCAAGAGAACTTTTTGTTTGTTTATAAACACAAAATAGTGCAATCTCCTGACTTCAGTTGTGGAAGAATCAACGTGTGTTCTTACACCCTCAGAACATCCCAGGGACTCCAAAATCCAGCTCTGCACTCATAAAAGACTTGGTTGCTTTTTTGGGGCTTTCTAGGATTCCTTAGATTCAGGATAGAGAGGGGCATAGTCCCAATTTCCTAGTGGCTAGCCGGAGTCAAACTCTACCTTTTCCCCTATAGGAGAAAAAAAGTGCCTGAGTTTATGTTCAAAATGTGATGTCATAAAAATGATAACTATTAGGTCGGTTCAGGGTCCAGGATGTTCAACTAGGGGGACTATTCAGGGCAGCTGCGGAATGAAGTGGTCAGACGCTGACATCACCAGTAGACACGCCTCCTGTCAATCAGCGGGGTTTTCCTGACCTATCCAGGAAGGATTCTGGCCTTCTCTTCCTGCCCTCTAAGCCCTCCCTTTCCTGACCCGGCCTTTTTAACTTGTCTGTACGCTGGAACACGCCCGCCATTCTCCCGTACACACTCTGATGGACAGGAGAGTTCAGCCTCAGAGCATGTATTTCCAATAAAGCCTTGCCCAGCGGTTCTAATTCATCTCCTTTTGGTCCTCTGGCTTTACAATAACTAACTGGACTTTGTGCCGAGTACTGTCCTAAGCACATTGCATGTAGCAACCCATTAACATGTATTAACTCATTTAATACTCAGAGCCCAATATGGCCACTTTGCAAAGACATGTTCAATTCCATTCACAGTTGGGAAAATATAGGCATAGAAAAGGTACATGGAGGTAGGAACTGATTCTGGGTAGTCTAGATCTTTACCTTTATCCTTTATAATCATGGATCATGGAACAAAAAGGAAGTGATTTCAGAATAATGGACCAGGTAGGCTCAGAAAATTTAGGCATTTCTACATCTTGAATTCTACAGAAATGGGAAGAAAATAACAAAAAGCATTAGAATAAGGGTTCTCTTGGCAGGATTCAGAGCAGAGGGTTTGGTGGGGTTCTTTTTTTTTGTCTTTTTTTGGAACTGGAGGTCAAACCCAGGGCTTTAGGGATGCAAGGCAGATACTTTACCACTGAGCTATATCCCAGCCCCAGAACAGGGGGTTTGGAAGATGGAATCTTCCCCTCCTTTACCATCCCACCCCCATACTCAGCCTGCAGGCAGAATTAAATTAAGAAGGAATTCCTATTCAGAGACTTGGCCCTAATTATGCTGAATTCCTGGTGGCCATCAATTCCAACTCATCTAACTAGAGAAACCAGCCCATTTCAATAAAAAGAATGCCCTCATTCTTTCCTATAGTCTACCTGTCCATCCTTTGAAGCACTGATCTCCCCATGGGCACTCCACTGCCCACCCAGGTTGTGTTCTCCCATCCGTACACTCTGGTTGGGTGTCCCAGCAGCTGGGATGTTCTACCAGTTGGCACCCCCCGCAGTTTCTGCAAAAGAAAGCTGATGTTCATAAAATGACATTGATTCTCTGCAATTTCCAAGTAATCCCAA
The DNA here is from genome assembly GCA_004024805.1 of Geosciurus inauris. NCBI lineage: Eukaryota > Metazoa > Chordata > Mammalia > Rodentia > Sciuridae > Geosciurus > Geosciurus inauris. Next base: position 5,289 of record PVHX01007115.1, on the reverse strand, counting down.
TGCCCATCACAGATGTCCTTGTAATGTCCTTGCCCTTTCATGTCCTTGTGTGTAAGGACATGCATTGTTTTTTAGGTCTTTGCAAATTGGCATCATATATGATATACACCAAAACAATAGCCATTTTCTTTAAAAACAAATCACATCACCCAGTAGGAATCATTCCTGTTCAGATTTTAAAACATGAAGGATGCTGTCAATCAGAAGCAGGGAGAATGAGTCCGAATATTACCTGGGTCTACCAGTTTTAAGTACTCCTAGTGAAAAGTATCTTAAAACAGCATTTCTCTACCTTGGAGGTACTTCCAAGTAATCTGAAGGTTTGTTGAAATACCAATTCTGACTCAGTAGATCTCAGGTCAGAGCTGAAAGTCTACACTTCTAATAAGCTCCTGTGTGGTGCTGCTGGTTGGGAACAACTCTCTGAGGACCAAGACCTTAAAAGATTTTTCTGTCTTGAGACGCTGTGCCCCTGACAATGTTGCACAAACTGATACAACCCAGAAACTTCTGGAATGTCTGCTTCTTACGGTGATACCTATGATTGACAATGAACTTGACCTGGGCTCTTTGGATGGGAGGCTCTTTTTAGATCCTAAAAGTTTTAAGTTTCTTGACTGAATGCTTTCCTGTTACTCTGAAAATGTCTCCCATTGGATGCTTTTCCTTAAATGTAAGCTTCTCTACCTCAAAGAACCTCCTTGTCTCTGAGCATAAGCTCCATAAAACTTTTCTCTGGGGTTTGTGGTTTGGTTACTGCGTGTGTCCACCTGTGGTTACAGGATCATGACGAAGTGGGGTGAAACAAATGTCCATTCTATTAAAATTGGAGCAATGATTGGAACAAGGATTTTAAGCTTTTTGAGGACAGCCACCTCACTTAACCCCAAGTGGGCAAACAGTGTGAGAGGAATACAACAGGGAGGCAAGCTCAAGTCTTTGTGGAAACAGAGACCCTTATTCATGTACTTATTCTGGAACCTACAATAGTTGTCACATGGACAAGTTACCTTAGCTTCTAAGACCATGGGTCATGAGGACTAAAGAACTGGCGAGACAGGTGGCAGGATGAAGTAAGACTTGCACAACTCACAGTGTTACCTATAACAAGTATTTGGTGGGTCCCCACAGGACATCCTGGCACTGAAGCTTGTCAATTGCTAATGCGGAGAACCTGACTTTTGATGTCCTACAGAATGCCTTTTTGTGAGAAAGCAGACAGCTAGATTGGGGCTCATTGGACAGAGTTGCATTTGATTTTTCTCTGAGGATGAATCTCCACCACTTTGGTAGATAAAGAGACCATGTCAAAATCACAGACAACTTGATATAGGCTGGATATTCACCTGACACTGCATAGGAAAAATATATTTAGAAGACATATTTCAATATAAAAATATAGAACATGAATTGAATTGTAAATCTAAATATTAAAATATATTTAGAAGACATATTTGGGCTTTTGGATGAATAAAACTAAAAACAGATTTTCCTGTTTTAAGTTTCTTGGCTGAGTTCTTTCATGTTGCTTTGAAAATGTTTCCCACATGATTTTTTTTTATCCTAATGTTAGCATCTCAACCTCAAAGAGGTTGATTACAATGATAGGCCAGGTTCATGCCGCACTCTCCACCCATGCCCTAGTACCTCACCCCATTCATGAAGGAAGATGAAGGTGGAATTTCCACTCACTTCACACTGTCATCAAACATGTCATAAAAAGGAGTTAAAAGAGTTGTGCTCCAGGAGATTTCCTGACCCTAATACATTCTAGCTGAGCTGAAAAGTCCCCTCCATGTCAAAGCCACCAGACTCCCTTACTCCCAAGGTAATTCTCAACAGATATGTCCTTGGTTGCAATTTATTCTTACAACATCTTAATTTTATGGAGTAAAAAGTAAAAGAGATGCTTTCTTACCAGGATCTATTACATCATTGCTTTTCAAGCATTAGTATACAAACAAGTTTTTTGGAGTCCTTAGTCTTATTGCAAATATTGGAAGTCATAACTCTGGACCTCCTCCATGTGGGACCCTCATCCAAATTTGCATCTCCCACTAGCCAAGAATTTGATTCAGTACGCAATTTAGATCTTCACTTCCCATCCTTCTCAACTCCATGGCCTCCCTGTGGCTTATTCAGCATTTTGTAGAGAGATTCTCCTGGCTGTTACAGCCTATGATCCTCCAGCTTGGCCCCATCGATATCTTACTGAGAACTCCCCAATCTAGCCTTCAGCTTCCCTTTGGAGCCTCCATTCAGGCCTTTGGCCTGTCTATTCTGAGTGTCTGGAGGTAGGTTCCATAGACTATGCTGTGGTCATCCCAGCGAGAAGAAAGAGAACTGGGCTATTCTCAACATGGCTCCTGGGACCAGCTGTATGCTTTGAACTCTCGAGGAAGACTGAATTACACAACTTCAAGGAGCATAGACCATTAAAATTGACAAAGCCTTAGCGGTAGTCTTATATGAATTCATCAGAATGTAGAAAAGCAAGGTGTGTTAGTCAGATTATTATTGCTTTCCAATATTGCTGACAAAAATACCCCAAAGCAACAACTTAGAGAAGGCAAGTTTATTTTGGCTCATGGCTTCAGAGGTTTAGTCTATGGTCATCTGACTCCATTGCTCTTGGCCCAAAGAAAGACAGAGCATCATGGCAGAAGGGCGTGGTGAGAGAACACTGTTTAGCTCATGGCAGTCAGAAAGCAGGGGGGAGGATAGTGGCTGCAGGGAAGGTAAACCCTTCCAAGGCACAAACCACCTCCTCCAGCCACACCCTACCTGCCTGTAGTTACTCCCAGCCAGTCCATTCAAACTAGGATGGACTAATTAGGTTACAGTTCTCACAATCTAATCATTTCACCTCTGAATATTCTTGCATTAACACAAAAGTTTTGAGAGGACGCCTCATATCCAAATCATAATACAGGGTCAAGAATAATGAACACTAACCGAATGCCTACTATATGCTTTTTCGCAACAAATGCATCTGGTGGAATTATTATGCCCATTTTATAGAAGATAATACTGAGACTTGAAGGGGTTAAGTAATTTGCTCAAAATCACTCAGTTTACAAGAGATGCAAGGTCAACTTTCTTTGCTTTCACACTTGTGCTCACCAAGTATACTTAATAAAGGCTTCCAATCAACAGAAGCTGAGTAATTCTCTCTGCAGATACACAGTGATATCTGGGTCTAGATTCTACATTATCTGAGTCATGGTTCTTTCCCTACTACAATCAGATGATCTTATTTTAAAGCAGGCTTAAACATCACATATGTATGGCCTTGTAATCAGAGCACAATTACAATAATGAAAAAGATATAATAGTATAGAATAATATGTAAATCAGAGCAGTTTTATTCTATCTGTTCCTTTTGGACAAGCACATCAGAATTACCATTGTGCCTCAAATTTTTATATGTGGAACCCAATACTGAATACATAATGTCTCAATGACACAGCACTTTTGAGAGCTCTCCTATGTACGTTGTGTTGATCTAACTTGAAAAGAATTGATAATTTTTTCAAGCTTATGAATCAATTGTTTGATATTGTACATGCCAAAGAGTTTCCTGAAGCTAATGTTGTAATAAAACAAACCTACTTTTTCAAATCATAAACATTATTGCAAAGTCAAACTGTTCCTCAGAAGGTAAAATTCTAGAGTTATGATCATTGGACTAACTACTGGTTTGTTCAGGTTAGTAAAGGGATAAGAGTTTAACAGTTTGGAGGTAGGAGCTGTTGGGGAAAAACAAAAGAGAGATTTTTCTGAACTTGTCAGACAGTTCAGAACAAAAATCTTTAACCAACATCCTGTGACAGCACATCTCCCCCTGAGTATTCCACACCTACTAGAATATTTTGACAACTATTTTAGCAGAGGTAGGGAACTGGGATTAAAAAACAACAACAACAACAACAAAAACCTCTTTAGCTGTACTTTCAAAAGCCCTCTATTTTTCTCGTCTGGGGAACTAAAGTTTCTCCCAGGTGCTGGAGTCTAATTAAACGCCTTCCTTAGCAATAGAGTCTTCTTTCAGCTCTGCCTTATTCTGCCTCCAACCCTGCCTGGTCTAAGAGTTCATTTCACAGGACCTGAGCTTGTGCTGTTGGCCAGGAGCCTCTGCCTGCACTTCGCCACAGGTACAGGATGTATGAATTTGTCCCTCAGTGAGTATTCAATCTCTGGGCTTTATATCCCTGAATACTATACCTACAGAGTCCCAAAACATTAGAATATTAAAATGGGCCATGACCTTTGAGATTGGCCACCCCAGACGTTTTGAGCTGTTCTATGGTGCTGATCTTTAAGCAATAAGAACCTTTGTTCAAAACAAATCCTACTCAGCCATAAGAGAGCTCTGGTAGGAGATGCTCTGGTTGAAATATAGACTCACCCACCCTCTCTCTTGATTCCTACATCTTTAATGTTCTTCCAAAAACCCTAACAACTCACCAGACATTATTTTAAAATTTCCTGTAATGCCAACTTCCAACTCAGAGAGTCCCTTACCAAGACCTGGACTGTACTATTGTCTAGGCTGAACAGGGCCTGTCTTTCCTTTGCCTAGTCTTATTTAACATTTAGCTCTCCTTAAGAAACTCCTTGCTTCTGTCCAAGCCCAGAGCTGCTTATTTTTGTTACTAAGCACTTCTCACCCAACACAGTAAGAGAGAATGCTATTGAAGTAACCAAGAGGCTGAGGCTTTCCAGGTACCATGCAGTATCTCTGGAGCCTACTTTTGTCCTTTATTCCCAGAATACTGGGATAAGAACTAGCTGTCACACTCCAGTGCCCAAGGTGTAATTATTCATTTGGATGATGAAATGAAAACAAGAATCTGCTAGGTCCCTGGGGTGATGGATACGTTTGCACAGTATTGGAATGCTTGGAGATTCAGGGATTCATTGTGTATGTATAGAATTTTTTTTTTGCTTGGATATGTTGGGTGTCTGCAGTGTTATTTGCAGCCGAGAGTCTGGAGCGTAGGCAGATGTTGGACAACGCCCCCTACATGGTTGGCTTTTATTAGCTCTATGAGAAGAGCATTTCCAACAAATGTTTGGAGCAGTAACTGAAAACACCACAACCCGGCTGGGAGTGGCCTACACAGAGGTGGAGAAACATGAAACGCCAGAGCCATGGGACACAAAAAGTCACTGTGCTTGGAGGCCCAGGGTGCTCCTTCACAAAGGCCCCACATAGAAGCCATTGTTTCAACACTCTGAACACATCTACATCCATTCCAGCTCATGACAAAAACTCAATAAAAACTT
>PVHX01007114.1:27351-94185 GCA_004024805.1 Geosciurus inauris | reverse complement strand
GGTACTGGGGATTGAACTCAGGGGCACTCGACCACTGAGCCACATCTCCAGCCCTATTTTGTGTTTTATGTAGAGACAGGGTCTCACTGAGTTGCTTAGCCCCTCACCATTGCTGAGGCTGGCTTTGAACTCGCGATCCTCCTGCCTCAGCCTCCCTAAGTGCTGGGATTACAGGCTTGAGCCACCGCGCCCGGCTTATAACAACCTATTTCAATGGTCTCTTTGCTCCTAGTTTGATAACTTGTAAAATATTTTATTATTTTATATTTTTAATTGACATATAATTGTACATATTTGTAGGGTACAGTATGATAACTCTATACATGTATACAGGGTGTATTGACCAAATCAGTAATTATTATTTCCCTCTTCTTAAATATTTATCATTTCTTAGCACATACTTGCATTCTCAGCTACTTGGGAGACTGAGGCAGGAGGATCTCAAATTTGAGGCCAGCCTGGGCAATTCAGCAAAATGCTGCCTCAGAATAAAAGTTAAAAAGGGATGGGGATATAGCTCAGTGGGAGGCACATGGGAGGCCCTGGTTTTGATCCCTAGTACCACCCTCACCCCACATCATTTATTTGTATTGCGACACTTCAAACTCCTATTTTCTAGTTCTTTATAAGATATATAAGTTGTTGTGAACTGTAGTCACCATTCTGTGCTGGAGAACATTAGAGCTTCTTTCTCCTGTTTGTATATTGGTACTTATTACTAGACTTCCCTCAATCCTTCCTTCCCCCTACATTTCCTAAGTTCTAGAGACTGTTATTGTACTTTCTATTTCTATAAAATCAACTTCTTTAGGTTCCACATGTGAATGAGATCACATGGTATTTTTCTTTTTATGTGTGGGTTATTTCACTTAACATAATGTCCTCTGATTCCATCCATGTTGCTGAAAATGATGGGATTTCATTCTTTTTATGAATAAATAATATTCCATTGTATATGTGTATCATATAAAATCCATTCTTTATAAGTTTCAAGTGGTTTTTTCAAACACTGGATCTGATCATTGTAACTATGTGTTTAAAAATGGGCTATATACTGAAACCTAACATGGCCTATAATGTCCGCATTAGGTTTGCTCCTGCTTACCTACTTGCTGAGCTTCACTTGTTTTCTTTTAGTTCTTCAAATAGATCATACTTCATCTCATCCCAGGGCCTTTTCACATGTTACTCCTGTCTGAAACAGTCATCATTTAGATTTCATCCTTTAGCTTCCAACACTCCTCAGGATATCCCCAACCCAGGTCTAGGTCAGATTTCTTTTTTATGTAAGTTTTCCTCACCCTATTTGTTTTTTGGGGGGTTTATCAGGGATTGAACTCAAGGGCACTCAGCTGCTAAGCTACATCCCCAGCCCCTTTTTGTATTTTTATTTAGAGACAGGGTCTCACTGGGTTGCTTAGCCCCAGGGTGTTGCTGAGGCTGGCTTTGAACTCACAATCCTCCTGCCTCAGCTATCTGTAGCTGCTGAGATTACAGGCATGGGCTACCACCCCCGACTCCTGTTTTTGTTTTTTTTTATTATAGTAATTTGTATACATAGTAATTTGGTTTGTCCTGACAAACTCATAGACACATGGAAATCGATTTCAGTTCATGAACCCCCACTTTTCATTTCCCTTTTCTCTCCTGTTCTCCCTCCCCCATTCTTCTTGCTCTACTAGACTTCCTTTTACTTATCTATTAATTTAGATTTGATCCTCATCCTGTTTTTTACGTAAACTTGTGAGGTTGAGCAAATTGAAGAGCATATAGTTGCATTTATTTTTCAACCCTGATTGTAGCTCCTATCTTTAAAAGTAGCTTTTCTGCATCTACCCTTCTAGAAACCTTTATTCATATATTGCTGCTCATTTCACTCATCCCATTAGATCACTGTCCCCTCTGGACTTCATGGTCAGCTACTTAAATATGCTCTTATCAGTGTCTTAGATTCCTTTGCTAAAACCTCTTTACAGTCCAATCCATTTTTCTCTCATCCTTGTAGTTCTGATTTCTTCATTCCATTTTTAATGTTTTGGTTAAAAAAAACTCAGAAGAGGAAGCAATTATGACTTTGTTCAGAAAAGTCCTGAGTAATAAGTTTTGCTTAAAAGTGTGCTATGACCAAACTAGGAAGTCAGAGATTTGTAAAAGGAGTAACTCAGGAACCCCTCAGACCCAAATCTTCTCTTAGTACTTTATGTAATTTCATGAACTCTTGAGAAACATCCAGATTTTGTTATAAGTTTAAACATGTATTATAAAAGCATAGACTCAATGGTTTTAAAGAGACTTTAGATTCATTTAGAGTCCAGTTATCACTATTCAGTGTCACTTGATTTCTAAGTGTTCTCTACCACCCATATATGTAAAGAGATTGTTTTCTATACAGTGAACTGAAACCTACTTTCTAACAGTTTTCATGCACTAACTTTTGTTCTCAGCACTGTTAGTGGAATGATAGCTGACATGTTTGAAGACAGCCACCCCAACCTCTTCTAAGTAGTTTTTTTCCAGGAAGAACAGACCTTGTTCCCCTATATCATTGCCTGAAGTTCTTTTGTCATCTTATTTGAATATGTAAAATGTTGAATTTTTTTAATGTTTTGGATCATTTTACCACTATGTCCTTTACCCTATTATATAAAGCAAGTTAATACATTTTTATAGCAAATCAAAAATATACAAGATAAATTAGCTGAAGGAACCTATGAGATATTATTTGGTATTTAGCTCATAGATCAGAAAAAGCTATTTATTCAGTTTTTTTGGGTTTTTTTTGGTGCGTATGTGTATCAAATAGGGAGTGGGGATTTATTACAGTGGGATGATAAAAACTAGTATAGGTGATGAATTATCTGCTCTATGACCACTTCCTTCACTTTATTATACCATTTGCATATTACTATCTTTCAGTTACCATTACTATCATTGATTAGCTGCTCAGTTCGTAAATACAGTGTATTCAATATTTTGGCACCCTCCACATGTAGATTGTTACTGTTTAGCTATAAAAAGATGAACTTTTCTTTTTTTCTGGAAAACACACTTTTTATTATGAATGATAGCTTGTGGCAGCCTTATGGTCATTTTCCCTATCTGTATAGAAGTATAGATCTTACCACTTGCTGTTTGAATTAGGAAAGTCAAAAGTAGTGATGACAGTTAAATTTTATGAACCATAAAACCTTAAAGATAATTTTTCAGGTTTTTAAGGTTTTTCTTTAACTTTTCCTTTATCTTACTCTGAGATAAATGAGAGAAGACACATTCATCTTTGGTTATGATATAAACTGGTGCCATTCTGCTCTTTTGCTATTCAGTTGCTAACATGCCGATATCAAATGAAAATTATAAGATGACTTTTTAACTAATTATTTTATTTCAAGCAAAAATTGGAAAGGGAATATTTTCCTCCTTTTACCTGATATTTGTGGTTTTACCCTGCTTTTGAAACTCAAATATTTCAATTAGAATTGGTATCTTTCCAAGGGACAGCTTTTTCTGGATTTGTGTATGTGTGTGTGTGCTTTGATCTTGTCTTTTAAAATATAGAACTTTTGCATGATGTGATGTTGTTGACCCAGATTTTTAGTACTCCTTACAATCCTCCTCATTGTAACCTTTGTTGAAAGGTGCAGGCCAGAAAGAGTTCTTGTGTAACATAAATAAGTATTTAATTAAGGGGTAATGCCAGTGGTACCAGAGTATCTGAAGTGAAACAGATGCTTAATCAGCCACAAAACCTATTTACTGCTTCGTAAAGTTTCGTGCTCGGTGTCATAAATATTATTACTGTTCCAGGACTTCAGAAAAGTAATGAAATATGAAAACTGATTTTTCTACAGTTACAGTATGGAAGGTTTTCCTCCTAATAGAACTTGAAGTGAAGCTGATATTTGAGAGAAGCATACATAACCGAAATTTATTAACTGGAATGTTATCTGAAGGGACTTAAATACAGGTGAGGAGCATATTGAAAATGAAGCAAGGAAGAAAAGGTTTTATCTCTAGAAAGTCTGAAGTTATACCTATGGGTAAGTAGCATAATATTGGCCTACATTTATTGAGCACCTACTGTGAGCATGGGCCAGTAGATGCATTCCATACATTACCTTTGATCTTTATAGCCATCATGTAAACTTATAAGAGTTTCAGTTTTACAAATGAGGACACGGAGGCTGAGAGAGATGAAGTCACAAGGTATGCTTGTTATGCCTGTGCTTTCCAGTGCTTCAAACAGTTTATCAGATGAAAGTTCACATTCAAATAGCCATTTTATATTCATTCTGCTAAATATCTGTTAGCATACTTGACAAATTAAATATGCCTTGTTGATTCTTAAAATTTCAACCTTTTTTTAAAAAAAATATTCAATATGTATTAATGAGCTAGCATATTCCTAACTCTTGTAAGTATTATAAGGGAGGAACCAAACAAGAAGATCCTGTATTCCTCCTCAGGGTTTATAAATTAAATATTTCAGTCTTATTTAAGAGCAGAATCAGAGAGCAAGGTTCCCTTTTCCAGTATTTTGCCAGACCCTTTCTAAATTGTCCCCCTTCTGTTGGGATGGAGAAGGGCATATAAAAGTGAAAATGCATAATCCCATTGACAATTCTGTGATCCAGCTGACAAGGATCAATATGGAAAAAGGAGTTCATAGTCTGGTTGAAGTGCTTTGATTGAGATGAAATTGTACACAGTGGGAACCTAGAAGTAGTTAGCAGGAACAGTTTTTCAGATAAAATGTCATGTCATCTAAGCCAAGGTAAAGGGAAGCTGGTTTGCACAGAATCTAAAGTTTTTATGATACTAACATATATTTGTATCTACAGGTTGCTAACATTACTGTTTCCTTCATGATCTCTACTGTGATTCTGTAGATCCTTTATTTTTGGTAATATTTTCAAAAGGACCCTCTCTTCTTTGAAAAAATGTCATCATCAAAAGTTAAGTTTGGATTGTTGATACTTAAGACACTTTACTGATCATCAGGTTCAGTTCCCTCATTTTTCACATGAAACAGCTAAGGCTCAGATGGACCATGTCAGTGCTTAATGTCAGATGCTGTAAGCATTAGACCTGGGATGTGGCTTGGCTATTAATCATGATGTCTATTCTGAATGTCTGGTTGAAAAAGGCATGATGAAGGGGAGTAGTGGTTTAATAATACAAATAATTTATATTTCTATTTGTTATTTTTCTTCATTGGCTGTGGGAGGGAAGTGATTGAGGAAATATGTAGTAATGGAAGTATCCAAGATAGAATATGGACAGTTATTTAGGTAGTGCATGTGGAACCTTTACTTCAGAAAGTTCAGCTTTATAAAGTGAAGTCATTTAGTTTCTGAAGATATTTATGTATATGTCAGCTTTCTAATATATAATAGAGTATGAAGATAGCAAATTCATAAAAAGCCATATTGTGGGGCTGGGGTTGTGGCTCAGCGGTAGAGCGCTTGCCTAGCATGCGAGAGGCACTGGTTTTGATTCTCAGTACCACATATAAATAAATGAAAAAAATCAAGGTCCATCAACAACTTATAAAATGTTTTTTAAAAAGCCATTTTGTGTGAGGTAATGGTGGCAATAGAATATGTAAGCTCAGATGTATTCATACACTCTTTCTTTAACTGGCTTTTTAACTGAAGTGAAATTGATGGCAAAGCATGAAGTTGGAAGCATGAAGTGGAGAGTTTGGAATTTGGTTGACTCTCCTTATCATAATGTATTTCAACTTTGAAACTGAGCCCTGGATGACAGAGGAAAGCAGCTGAGATGTAAGAAAATGCCAGAAAGACAAAATAACCTTCAGCTAGTCCTTTTTTGTAAAAGGAATGATTAAGTAGTTCAAAATGTAATGCCAAATTCTATCACAAAGCCATTTCCAAGGATTTTAAATCTCTGGTCCTCCCCTCCCCCAAAATCCAGAAATACACTGCAATTTCTAATGGTATGTGAAAGTATTCTATGTCTACTGTCAGTCTTCTGCTAGTTACCTCACACGGGCTATAAGAGCACATGCAGATAAACCAAATAATGTCTGAAAAGCAATGCAAATGATATAAAATGAAAGAACAAAAGATGTCCTCAGAATTCCCATAGTTAAGTCCAACAGAGAGTTTAGACTTGAAATATTTAAGAGTTCTTACTAATTACTTCTCTTACTCCTTTAAACTTTATAACTATTCTTATTCCATCACCTTTTTAAAAAATGGTCTGAAAAGTTCAGGATCTGGACCAAAAAGAGAAATGGCTGAGCAGAAATGTGCATGTTAACTGCTATTATAACGAGAGCGAAGTGGGTAATGCCATTTGTACTAATCTTTGCTGGTAAGCATCAACAGTGAATATAAGGTTAGATTATTTCTAAATTCCTTTCTTGTTCTAAAATTCCTGCCAGTGCCCTATTACACAGTTCTTCCTGTACCCTACCCATTTTCTATTTATTGTACTCTATCCATCAGTCATATCTATTTCCAGAAAACTCCATAGTAATTATTTCTTACTTTGTCCTGTTCAGGAATTTTAACGACTCTTCATTACATGTAGAATTCAGTCCAAATACCTGTTTCTACATACCTTCCTAACCCTCTTTGTGGGCCTTCCCCTCTGCCCAGTTTTGTTTATTTAATATCACTCTACTCTGCTATGTGTACTCTCAATTGTTCTATACCCCTAATAAAATTTTGTTAAGCAACATAACTTCTCAGGAATTTAGTTTCTTCACCTTTATGTGAAAGATAATGGATTTAATGTCCCTTATGTATTTACTTGGTGATTTCCAATTTACATACAGTTTCCCTGTATATTATCATTTTATCTTTTGGCTTTATAGTAATAGGCAAGGAATTTCACACACTGTACACAAAGTACCTATAAAAATACCCAAGCCCAAATAAATTAGATGATTTGTGTATAACAATTGTTCTCAAACTTTGTAATCTCAGAAAATACCATTACAGTAGTACCCTCCCCCCACCACAAAAAAGAAATATTTAGGTGGAAATCTAATAAAATATTTATAGAATCTATAGGTGGAAGACTACAAAACACTGATAAAACAAAAATCAAAGAAGATCAAAATAAATGTAGATCAAAATAAATGTGTTCATGGTTTGGAAGACTCAATATTGTATGTTAATTCTTTTCAGTTTGATCTGTAGATTAAACACAATCTTATTCAAAATCTCAGCAAGTTATTTTATAGATGTCAACAAGCTGACTCGATTAAACACAATCTTATTCAAAATCTCAGCAAGTTATTTTATAGATGTCAACAAGCTGACTCTAAGGTTTCTATGGACTGCAGAAGCCCTAGCATAGCTAGTATAATTCTGAAGAAAATGGACAAAGTTAGAGTATCTGACTTCAAACTTACTATAAGGCCATAGTAATAACCTGTGGTGCTAGTAAAAGAATAATTTATAGATTGATAGAACAGAATAGAAAGTCCAAAGTAAATCCACACAAATATAATCAACTGATATTTTAAAAATAGTTATAGAGGGACACAATACCTTTATTTTATTTATTCATTTTTATGTGGTGCTGAGAATTGACACTGAGCTACAACCCCAGTTCTAGTAAACTGATTTTTAACAAAAGAGCAAATGGAGAAAGAATAATCTTTTCAATAGTGTTGGAACAATTGGATGTCTGTATGCAAAACTTAGTGAACTTAGGCATAGATTTTACAGTTTATAGGATAATTCACTAGAAATGGATCGTAGACATAAATGTGAAATGTAAAATTATGAAACTTATTGAAGAAATAGGAGAAAGTCTGTATGTTCTTAGATTTAGTGATGGATTTTAAAATACATTTATGCAAGGAAAAGAAATTGGTTAAGGTAGGACTTTAAGTTATAATTAAATCTGCTCTGTGAAGGATAGTTAAGAAAATGAAAAGAGAAGCCATAGATACAGAGCAAATATTTGCAAAACACCTATCTGATAAAGGATTTGAGTCCAAAATAAGCAAAGAACTCTTAAGACTGTACAATAAGAGTCTTAAGTTTAAAAATGGGTGAAAGAGAGCTGGGGCTGTAGCTAAGTGGCAGAGTACTTACCTAGCATCTGTGAGGAACTGAGTTCAATCCTTAGCACTGCATAAAAATAAAATAAAGGCATGTTATCCATTTACAGCTACAGTTTTCTCCCCTTTTGGTCCTAGGGATTGAGTCCAGGGCCTTGTGCATATGAGGCAAGCACTCTACCAACTGAGCTATATTCCTAGCCTCCCAATTTTTTTTTCAATGGGTGAAAGATCTGAAGAAACTGCTTCTTCAGAGAAGGTATAAAGGTGCTGAGTAAGCATATAAGATATTCAATATAATATGTCATTAAGAAATTGCAAATTAAAACAATAATGAGGTACCAGATGACCACCTCTTAGAATATCTAAAATCCAAAACAAAAAAAACTACATTCTGGTGAGGATGTGGAGCAATAGGATCTCTCATTCCATTTTGACATGAGTGCAAAATGGCACCGCCATTTTGGAAAATAGTTTTGATAGAATCTTTCCAAACTAAACATGATATTACCATATACATTAGCAGTCTTGCTCCTAGGTAATTATTCAACTAGTTTGAAAACTTCTATCTCCACAAAACCTGCACACAAAAGTTTATAGCAACTTTATTCATAATTGCTCCAAACTTAGAAGCATCCAAGATGTCATTCAGTAGGTTAACAGATAAACTGTGGTAGGTTAACAGGTAAACTGTGGCATTTCAATGCAATGGAATATTATTTGGTGCTAAAAAGAAAACCTTAAATGTGTATTTAAGGTTTTAAATGTGTATTTCTTAAATGTGTATTTAAGAATACACATTTTAAGTCTTAAATGTGTATTTCTGAGTTAAAGGAGCCAGTCTGAAAAGACTATATGAATCCAATAATATGACACAGAAAAGGCAAAAAGAGAGTTGGTAAAAAGATCAATGGTGTCCAAGGGCTCATGGAACGGGTAGTTCGGGGGGAAGATTACAATGGTGAAACAAGGGGCTTCTTAGAGTGGTGAGTATGAGACTAATGGTAAATGTAAGACATTAAGCCTTTGACAAAATCATTGGAATTTTGTAGTAGAAAGTAGAACTTGATGTGTACAAATTTTTAAAAATTCATTTAGGAGGTCAGGAATTCCAGAATATAATGTAAAATGTGGCAAAAATATTTAAATGTCTTACATATATGAAATAAACTCGCTGAATTGGGTGTAGGAATAAGATGTGGATATAAGTAGCTTTAGAAGTGGGTGAAATCTATAAGATTAAATGTCAGAGAAAACTATAGGAAAGCACTATACTTGATAAAGTTGTATCCCATGGGAGACAGGATATGGGTTAAAAATTCTGAAATTGCTATACGCAAATAGTGGAATTGAACAGTTATGGAAGTGGATGGCAGTTGATGGAAGCTAGGTTTCTCACTGTTGTAGTTACAGGTAAGCAAGGAAAAGAGGCTAAAATGATCCATATGGTAATGAATTAGAGTTGAAGAAAGTTGAAGACATTAGTATGAACTCATGTTTAGCTTAATATATATAGATAATTACATAGAGAAATGTTTATATGTTTATATAATATAAGTTAGTAAACACATTTTAATCTCCTTCTTTGTCAGCTGAGAGGGCAAGAAGCAATGAAACCCTAGTATAAAAGACCACAATGCTTGGTTTCCAATATTTTATCCAATATTAAGAATCATGACTCCTTGGAGAAGTGACTGATTCTGGCATTGGGACAGGAAATATTCAAGATGAGCTTGGAGCATCTCCTAGTTCCAGAAACTAAGAACACATCCCCACTGCTGTCCCAACATATTGATTGGGATATGTCAAAGGAATAAAGGTATTAATGAAAAGATCTGCAATGATCAAGGCTGGAACAATTTGAGCAATAAAATAAAGTAGTATTGAGCTAAAACTCAAAGTGTAAATGTTCCCAAGTCCATATTGTATAAATAAATGATTGATGTTGACCTTGGGAGGAATAGGCAAATCTCCAATAAAGAAAATTTCCAAATAATTTAGTTTCTTCACCTTCAAGGAATGGGGCATAATTCCTCATTCCTTAGTCAAGCAGCTTACAGTAACTTTTCTCCAAATAATACAGTACAGAAAGGGTAACATTACAATGGAGAAACCTGACAAACTATCTCAAGCCAGGTTGTTAGGGTCAACATCAATAGTGGTAAATTAGGTACCTTCAATATGATAAAAATAGCACTTCATTTGTGTAATCTTTTTTTCCAGAACACATCCCAGTCTAATGAGAAACCAATTAATCACAATTTTACAAAATATCTGACCAATTATTCTCATAACTGTCAAGGTCATTATAGTGGGTTGAATGACAACATTACCTCCTCCAAAGATGTGTATACATTCTAACCTCCAGAGCCTGTGAGTAGACCTTACTTGGAAAAGAGTCTTTGCAGATAGATTTAAGTTAAGGATTTTAAAAAATGTGTTGTCATTTTAAAAAATATCTTTATTTTGTTTATTTGTTGATTTTTATGTGGTGCTGGAGATTGAACCCAGTGCCTCACACATGCTAGGCAAGCACTCTGCCATTGAGCTACAACCCTACCCCTAAGTTAAGGATTTTGAGATACAGTCACCCTGGATTATCTAGGAAGCTCCAAATCCAGGGGGGAAGTTTTCTTATAAGGTACAGAAAAGAATATACACAGAGCAGAAGGCCTTGTAAAGACAGACAGAGATTAGAATGAGGTAGCCTCAAGTCAAGGGAGGCCTGTAACCATTAGGAGCTAGAAGAGTCAGGGAATGATTCTCCCCTGGAGACTTCTGAGGGATTGCACTCCTGCTATTAACTTTATTTTGGAATTTTGTGTCCTCTTCAACTGTATGAGAATGACTTTTTTTTTAAGCCATTATTTTTTTCTTGTCTTAAACAACAGAAATTTACTTTTTAAAAAAATTTATTTATTCTAATTAGGTATACATGACAGCAGAATGCATTTTGATTCATTGTACACAAATGGAGCACAACTTTTCATTTCTCTGGTTGTACACAATATGTGTACACCATATGTGTAGTCATAGATGTACCTAGGGCAATGATGTCCATGTCATTCCACCATCTTTCCTGCCCCCAGTGCCCCTCCCCATCTTCCTATTTAACCAAAGTTTTTCCATTCTTCCCCTGCTCCCTCCCCCATTATGAATCAACATCCACTTATCAGAGAGAACATTCAGCCTTTGGTTTTTGTGATTTAAGCCAATAAATTTTTGGTGATTTGTTAATAGTAGCCACAGGAAACTAATACAGTTATCAAAAACAAGAAAGGTCCAAGAAACCGTCACAACCAAGAGTAGCCTAAGGAGAGTAAATGTAATTACCAAATGTAATGTAATGTCCTTGCTAGGATCCTGAAACAGAAAAAGGACATTAGAGGAAAACTGATGATATTTAAAGAAAACAGGGATTTTAGTTAGTAATAATGTGCTTATGTTTGTTCATTAATTGTGACAAAGATATACTAATATAAGATGTTAATAAGGGAAACTGGATGTGGGATACAACCCCTTGTACTATCTGCACAATTATTTATGCATCTAAAATAAAGAGTATATTTTTAAAAGAAAAGGAAAAGCCACTTTTCCTGGGAATAAAGTAAACCTAGAATATTCTACCCCCAGAAAGGGAGGATTTCCTTATTTTGACAGTTGTGTGGTAGGCAAATTTTACTTATTAATGATACTTCTCTCTTAAAATGAACCTGGCTAGGTGAGGTGGCACATGCTTTTAATCCCAGCGGCTCGGGAGGCTGAGGCAGGAGCATGCAAAGGTCAAAGCCAGTCTCAGCAACTTAGTGAAGCCCTAAGCAACTTAGCAAGACCCTGTCTCAAAATTTTAAAAAAAGGGGGCAAGGGATATGGCTCAGTGGCTAAGCACCCCTGGGTTCAATCCCCAGTACCAAAAAAAAAAGAAAAGAAAAGAAAGCTTGTAGTCAGCCTTACCATTCATTAAGAAAACAAAATCAGTGCAAACAAAGAACATCAGTGTAAAGAATCCATTCTTAACATTAACTAAATAGCCCTTTGGGTTTCTTAAGTACTCTTTCCTCCTTGGATAATTCTAAAAGTTATAAAGTGGAGCCCTAAAGTAGGTGTCTGTGCTAGAGCTCCTTGGAGAAATGGCTGATTCCAGGACTGGGGCAGGGAAAGAATAGAACAAGATGTGCTGGACATATCTTCCTGTACCAGGAAGCAAGGAAGAGCTCAAAGTAGGAAGGACTGTCATATCTAAAGAACACAGCAACCTCCTTGAAGGGGCACTCACTGGCCAATTCTTGAACAATTTGAGCATCAAACTAAATAGTTACATTGTCAAATTATAGCTCATTGAATAAAATAGGAGTCTTTGAGTCCATAGTGATATAATAAATTAATGGGGAGAAGACAAGGAAAAAGGGAATTAGAAAAATCATCATTTGGAAACCATTCTTGTGCAATCAGTTTATCCATGAAATTTAAGTAGATGCCAAAATTAATTGGTAAATGTTTGAGGAACAAGATACTTGCAAAGTCTTAAGTTATCTCTTCATAATACATCAATTATGAAAGGAAAAAAAGGAATTTTACTGAGAGAACCTGACAGATACATCCAAATTAGGTGAAGAGAGGTACCATTAATAGTAGCAAGACAAAATACAACCATGTATTATCTGTAAAAGGATGCAGTGAGAGGAACATAGTGTCATTTCTATGATACTTCTGCCTGAAAATGTATAACCAAAATCTAATCTTGAAGAAACATTAGAGAATTCCAAGCTGAGGTTCCTTGGCCTGTAACCTTCCAATTTATGAAGATTATGAAAGTCAAGGGAAATTTTAATAACTGTTCTACATGACAAATGCAACCCATGATACTTGACTAGATCCTTTTGCTACAGAAGATATTGGTGGGATAATTAGTGAAACTCATATGGGGCATATAGATTATAGGATAGTAATGTATTATTGTTAATTTGTTGATTTTGATGGTTATGTCTTGGTTATTTGGGAGACTGTCTTTATTGGAATAATTACAAATATAAGACTCTCCAGTGGTTCAGGATTCAAAAAATTCTTCATGCTTTGTGTATAATTTTCATATGCTTAAACTTTTTTGTAAGTTTAAAATTATTTTGAAAGTATTTTTTAATAGAAGTCGTTGCGATTTGGGATAAAAAGGGGAATTCATTTAATATCTCTGATTAACTAAAGATCCCTAGAATCTGAGGAAAATTGGAGACATTAAAGGAAAACAATAAGATAATAAAAAGTCAATTCTAGAACAGATTGTGGGAGAATTTTTGTAAGATAAAAATTTATAATTTTGGAAATTTTGTATTGGATAAGTTTTGGTAGTTACAGTTTTTTGTTGGCCTGCTGCATTGCCAAGGGTAGAAAAAGAAGTTTAGCTCCCTCTTAGGTCCCATGAGGAAAAAGGGAAGTTAGGTACCAACTAACACCACCTCGTACCCTCTTGTTGTGCTGAGGTGCTGCTCAGTGGGGTAGAAGGTTAGGTTCCAATAGATGCTGCTAACACCAGGGAAAGATGTAGAAGGGGCAGTTTTTTGGAGGCATGAAAGGAATTTGATTTTTTTAAAAATATATTTTTATTAGTTGTTGATGGATCTTTATTTTTTAAAATTTATTTATATGTGGTGCTGAGAATCGAACCCAGTGCCTCACACATGCTAGGCAAGCGCTCTACCACTGAGCCATGACTCCAGCCCAGGAATTTGATTTTGTTAATTGAAGAGAAGATGCCAGTAATGAAGAAAAGAAATTATAAGCCGAGTGTAGTATTGCATGCCTGCAATCCTAGCGACTTGGGAGACTGAGTCAGGAGGATTGCAAGTTCAAAGGCGAGGCTCAGGGGCTGGGGCTGGGGATTAATGTGAGTATTGAAATCACATAGAGGGGAGGGAACCTAACCTAATCTTTAAATAGCATGATGGATTTCCTTTTTCTTTGCCACAGTTAAAAAAAAAAGTAGCATACAATGTAGTTGCAGTGATCACTACCATTTTCAAAGGGACTCTTAAAATCTAGGGCCATTTGAAAAACTCTTACTATATCCACTATGCTGCAAGTGACTGTTTGCAAAGTAGAGAGTGATTGATATGATATATTGCCTAGTTTACATTTTTGGTTCATAAGAGAAATCCTTTCCAGCTCAGAGATTTTTTTATATTGTTAAATTTCCCAAGGCTGCTAGAAAAATGCAGAATTCTGCCTATTTATAGCAGAATTCCTCCCCTGTGATTAATTTTCTTTTAACTCAAGCTAGCCTCCCCAACCCCACAAGCCAACACTGTGAGAAGACTGGTACAGCTGAGCTTGTAAGACATAGAATCTTTCTGCAGTCTCCTAAACCAGGTACAAGAGTATCTTGGTTACAGAAATGACAGTTGCTTCAAGTCATGTAAAACTTTCTTATAGGAGCTGTAATATAGCAAAATAATTCAGTGTAAAACGTGAAAGAGACATGATAAAGAAGTTTTTCATTTTCCAAGGGAAAAGCTCCTTTATCTTCAGAGTTTTATCTCTTAAGTGCCCACACAGGAAGAAGCAGCAAGTACTCTTCTGCTTCATTTTCTGCTAGGAATCCTTTGTGATGTTAGCTCTATTACCTGATTTAATTATTCTGTAATGTTCAGGTTTGTGATTACAAAGAAATGTTTTCACCTGCTTGACCAGCACTATTGACAACAAGGCAGAGCTGTTATGTCAGTTCAAGTGACACATGCTTGAGGGAAGAAGCAGTCATAGGTGATAGTAACACGTGCTTTGCTGTACTGCTAACACAAGTTTATAAGAAAATACACTTTAAAATTTTTCAGCTTTAGAGTAAGTTTGAGATTGAAATATTTTTACTTCTCTTAACTATTAGCAGTGAAAATGTTGGTTTTAAGTAGCTGCTGTGAAGTATATGCATTTTTCTGTGAATGGCAATAGTACTTCCCCATGGCATCCATTAAGTAAGCTGCTCCAGGGAGCATTTCACATTCTGTGTGTATTTTGAGACTTAGTTTTAGCAAATACAAATCCTCTAAACTCTTCCAAATTTAATTTGATATCCTAACAGGGAATGACAGTGGAACAGTCTGGACCGTTCAGCTCTTCATTTTTACAGCTGATTACTTCTGATTAAGTTCAATTTTGGTCATTTTAGACTAAGCTGGAATTTTGATCTTTGATGTCATAATATGACAGTGATTGATCTCTTGGGATATTCTCTATGCTGTAATATTGGTGCTTGATTCAGGGTTCAAAGTCTGTGCATATGTGTGTGTATGAGAGTGTGTCCCATCCTTTTTTATAATATTTTTCTAATACTTTCAATTTTAAGAAGAAAAATTTCAAGCCTTTGAACACGAGGCCTTCCAATAGCTATCAAACTTAATAATAATTGGTTACAGGGTAAACTTGCTCTCTACCATTTCAAATCTTTACATGAGAAGGATAACTCATGTACTAAGAAAGCATGGCATTCTTTTTTTTTTCAACATTTAATAAATTTTTATTTTTTACATATTGGTAAACAACGAATAGGTTTTATGTCACAATAGGACATGTAGCACAACAGTAGTCTTACATTCAATTGTTTGATTTGATTAATGTCGTTTCCTCCTTTAGGGAAGAGTATATTTTCTAATTATTTTTCCTGGCCATTGTAATCTTAGCATTGGGCTTGGTAGGTGCAATCAACTTGTATTGACAATAAATTCTTTTTTTTTTAATCTAATTATTTTATTTAAATGCATTTCAAATCATAGTACATAAATAGAGCTCAGTTTTTTCATTTCTCTGGTTGCAAACCAGATAGAGTCACACCATTTGTGTCTTCATACATGCACCAGAGGTAGTAATGACCCTCTCGATCAACCATCATTACTATACCCATTTCCCTTTCCTCCCCCCACCTCCCCACTGCTGCATCCAGAGTTCCTGCATTTCTCCTATGTTTCCTGTTCCCATCCCCCTTATGTATCCTCATCCACTAATCAGAGAGAACATTTGGCATTTGGTTTTTTGGGATTGGCTTACTTCACTAAGCATAATGTTCTCCAATTCCATCCATTTGCCAGTAAATGCCATAATTTTATTTTCTTTTATTGCTGAATAATATACCATTGTGTATATGTACCACAGTTTCTTTATCCATTCATCTATTGAAGGGCATCTGGGTTGCTTCCATAGTTTTGCAATTGTGAATTGTGCTGCTATAAACATTGAGGTGACTGCTTTATTATAGTGTGATGTTTTTAAATCTTTAGGGTATAGGCCACGGAGTGGGATAGCTGGATCGAATGGTGGTTCCATTCCAAGTCTTTTAAGAAATCTCCAAACTGCTTTCCAGATTGGTTGCACCAATTTGCAGTCCTACCAGCAATGTTTGAGTGTACCTTTTTCACCGCATCCTCGCCAGCACTTATTGTTGCTGGTATTTTGGATAGCTGCCATTCTGACTGAGGTGAGATGAAATCTGAGAGTAGTTTTGATTTGCATTTCTCTAATAGCTAGAGATGATGAACATTTCTTCATGTATATATTTATTTGATTGTATATCTTCTTCTGAGAAGTTTCTATTCAGCTCCTTAGCCCATTTATTGATTGGGTTGTTTGTTTTTTTGGTGTTAAGTTTTTTGAGTTCTTTATATATCCTGGAGATCAGTGCTCTATCTGAAGTGTGTGTGGCAAAAATTTGCTCCCAGAATGTAGGCTCTCTGTTCACCTCCTTGATAGTTTCTTTTGCTGAGAAGAAGCTTTTTAGTTTAAGTCCATCCCATTTATTGATTCTTGCTTTTATTTCTTGTGCTATAGGAGTCTTGTTAAGGAATTTGGGGCCTAATCCAACGTGATGGAGATTTGGGCCTATTTTCTCCTCAATTAGACGCAGGGTCTCTGGTCTAATTCCTAAGTCTTTGACCCATTTTGAGTTGAGTTTTGTGCATGGTGAGAGATAGGGATTAAGTTTCATTTTACTGCAAATGGATTTCCAGTTTTCCCAGCACCAATTGTTGAAGAGGCTATCTTTTCTCCAATGAATGTTTTTTCTCCAGCGGCCCACTGGGTTTAGCTTGCTCTCTCACTCCCCCTCTTGCCCTCCCTCCCTGTATGTACGTATGTGTGTGTGTGTTAGCTTTTTCACTGCTGTGAGTAAAGGACCCAAGCAGCACAATTGTAGAAGAGGGAAAGTTTATTTGAAGGCTCACGGTTTCAGAGGTCTTAGTCCATATCTGGCACTGTTCCTTCAGCTCGAAGTGAGGCTGAACATCATGGCAGGAAGAGTGTGGTGGAGGGAAATTGCTCACATCATGACCAGGAAGCAGAGAAAGAGACTGCACTCATAGATATATACCCAAAGCTGAACCCCAAATCCCACCTCCTCTAGCCACACCCTAACACTTCAATTACCCCACTCAGTTAATCCCTGTCAGGGAATTAATTCGCTGATTGGGTTAAGACTCATAACCCAATTATTTCTCTTCTGAACCTTCTTGCGTTGTCTACACATGAGCTTTCAGGAGATACCTCATATCCAAACCATAACTGTGTATGTATGTAGTACTAGGGATTGAAACCAGGGTGATTTACCACTAAGATAATAGCCCCAGCCCTTTTAAATTTTTATTTTGAGTCAGGGTCTCACTAAATTGCTGAGGCTAGTCCAGAACTTGCCATTCTTCTGCCTCAGCTTCTCAAATTGCTTCCTTCTCTCTAGTAAGATTTTGTATGTGTGTATGGTGCTAGGAATCAGCCCAGGGCCTCATGTCTAATAGACAAGCACTCTACCACTGCACTATATCCCTAGCCCCTCTTCTTAGTTTTTAATGAGAGAAAATAAAAATGTTTAAAAAGTGATGGCTTTAAATTAATGTACCTTTTCCATATGCTAATTAAATATTTTAAAACTCCTTATGATAAATGTGTCACAACTTTTAATTTTATAAATATTGACACATTGACAAGTAATTTACTGCATATTCCAGGTACCCCAAATTGTCTTTGTAGGAGAAACTTTCACTGTTCAAGTTTTAGCTGATGAAGCTGTGAATACAGATAGAACAGGAAGAGACGTATTCTCTTTCTCCTCCTGCTTAAAAACAAAAATCTCTGTAGTTGAAACTGGATAGCTATTGCTAAAAAATACAAACTCATTCTTACCATGCTGACAATTTTTACGTCTTATTGGAGTTGATGTCCTTGTAGCTGTAACTGAGTCTGATCCTCTTTCAGTTGTGTTTATGGCTTCACGATGCTTTATGTGGTACAGTGCTCGAGTTTACCAGCTTATAGTCTTGAGGCAGTGTTTTGCATGTAGAATGGTTTCTGCTTAAATAAATCAGAATATGGTGAGTCTTTAATAATAAGGTTAAGGTTGTTGAATATCTGAGAAATGAAAGTTAATTAAATGGACTTGACAGAATATCATGTTTTTCTTGAAAGCATCTATTGTCTCCAGGAAAAGTGAAGGTGCATCAGTTCTCACTATAATATTCCATAGAGATTTTATTGATTTGGAACTGTCATTTTTTCTTCCTTAGTGTTAGTTACTGTTTTATGTCATACATACCATGCTTATTTTAATATAATACTCTTTTAGATCAATAAATATACAGCTTAGGTAATATTTGTTGAATACACCATTGAGGTTTCATTTTTAGAATTTTGACTACCAGTGTGGTCTGTGCATATGAGCCATGAGGTCACCCTAAAGTTTACTTCTTGTAGGTTTAATCAAGGGTTATAAAACCAGAGGAAAACTAATATTTAAAGCTCCTACTGTTTGAGTTATCATTTAACTTAGAAATACTTTAGGATCTTGGCTTACTTTAGTACTGTTAATTCATTGGGAGTAATTATGTTTTTAAAATATTTTAGTTATTGATGGGCCTTTATTTATTTTATATGTGGTCCTGAGACTTGAACCCAGTGCCTTACACATTAGGCTAGCACTTTACCACTGAGTTACAACACCAATCCAGTAGTAATTATTAATTAATGAATTGGTACTTGACATCACTGTTCTCTGTTAACCTATTTAGGTTTTTGTATCCTGCTTTCAAATTTTGTATATCTGGGCTGGGGTTGTGGCTCAGTGGTAGGGCACTTTCTTCATATGTGTGAGGTACTGGGTTTGATTCTCAGTACTGCATATAAATAAATGATTAAAATAAAGGTCCATAAACAACTAAAAAGTTTTTCTTTTAATTGTGTATGTCCTATAAATGCCCCAAGACACCTGTTTTATTTATAAGGCTTTTTTAAAAAGTAGACACAATATCTTTATTTCTTTTTATGTGGTGCTGAGGATCAAACCCAGTGCCTCACACGTGCAAGGCAAGTGCTCTACCAATGAGCTACAGCCCCAACCCAATAGTGTTTAATTATTAACTCATATTATTTGTGTGCCAAATGTTCTGTACATACTGCATAAGACTGTAGGCTTTGTTAAAGGACTTAATAGGGCCATCATGTTTATAATATTTTATATATTTCAATAATTATTCATATTGTTTGTGTTTCCTTTATTCTCAGAACAATCTTAGAAAACAACCAACCATTTTAGGTAAACAAATTCAGCAAGATTGAGTGTTATGCTTAGACAAAAAAAATCAGGCCTTTTGATTCCTTGGTAGTGTTCTGTCTGGTACTATACAGAGAAAGCAGTAATCATGTATCATATTTCATGATAATGTAAGGGAAAAATTAGAAAAGCAGTTTTTATGTTATTACTTTATGAGACTCATACATTCAGTAGATACAAAGTACCTCTATGTGTAGGTACTCTAATGGTTGCTAAAGAACAAAAACAGTCTGAGCCCTCAAAGATGTGAGGCCATCAAGACACTGTTGGCTTGCTCAAGAGATGTAGACATTGTAATATAAGCCAAGTTTGCAGAAGGCATTGTTAAAAGGCTATTTCTTTTTCCTGTAAGAGGGTAATCGTGTGACCGCTACTGTCCTTTATTCTGCTGTGAATATAGAGGTAATGCCTGCATGTATGACAAGCAGCCTTGAAGTACCAAATCAACACACTTGGATGAGCAAAAAGAAAGAGCCTTGGACTTGATGACCCTCTTGAGCCTTTGTACCAAATGTTAGACTACCTCTTGTTATCTTGTGTGGGGAAAAATGTAATGCCCTATTTATTTTTGCTACACATAAATCTGATTTTCAGTTCATTGTAGTCTATCTTGCTTGATTTTTTTTTTCACTTTTTATATAGGAAGTTTAGTATACACTGGAGTAGATAATGGTGTGATGAAGCAATATCATCCAGCTATAATAATAATCAGCCCTTAGCCAACCTTCAAGGAAAGAAGTACATTGTTGTACTTTATTTCTTAGTAATTATAACTAAATTTAAGTAACTCTGTAACAGAATTGTGTGAAAGTACTGAAGAAGCATAGGAAAGA
Organism: Geosciurus inauris; assembly: GCA_004024805.1. Lineage (NCBI taxonomy): Eukaryota > Metazoa > Chordata > Mammalia > Rodentia > Sciuridae > Geosciurus > Geosciurus inauris. Next base: position 73,733 of record PVHX01007114.1, on the reverse strand, counting down.
GGGACTAAGTTGGTCTGTGATGGAGGCTATGAGGAAAGGCTATACAAAGGAGGTAGCACCTGCAAAAGTTTTAAGGGCAACTAGAGAATAGAAAAAAGGAGCATTCCTAGGAGAAGGACTAACAGGGTAAAAGGCACTTTAAAAGCATGGATATCCCAGAAATGGGAAGTATATTACTGCGGCTGGAATACAGTTTATCCAGGACAAGTGTTTGTAGATGAGCATACAAAGGTGGCTTGGTGCCAAATCATGAATGCACCTGTATACCATACCAAGAAATTTGAAGCTAAAATATAGGTACCAGGAAGTGAGGAGTGTGGCTAGGTTTGGGTTTTAGAAAGAAAACACTATCAGTAATATAGCCTGTGATTTTGGAATATTGAGTAGAGAGGGAAGATGGTAAACTGTGCCAGTGGTCCAAGTGGTAGAAGGACCCTTGGTGATAATTTGGGAAAGGGAAATAACTTGTGGTTATTCACAGACATACACAGAGTCAGAAAATTTGAGTCACCAACATGGCAGATTCTCAGCTAAGATTGAACTAAGCATTCTGCTTGAGATCTCATACTATAAACACATGTCTTTTTTACAGTCTTCTTAATGCACGTTTTCACACTGTTTTATGCTTTATGTTAGTAATTTTGCTATATAAGATGGCTTCCAAGTGTTGTGCTGAAGTGCTGTGTAGTGTTCCTAAGTGCAAGAAGCCTATGAGATGTTTTATTGAGGAAATATTTATATTACATAAGTTTTGCTCAGTTCTGACTTAGACTATTAGCTGTGAGTTCAATGTTAATGCATCAGCAATATATTAAATATGATGCCTTTAACTAGAAATACTCATAAAACAAGGTTACATATTGATCAGTTGGTAAGTTTCCAGAAACTTAAAGGAATCTAGTCCTCTATTTCCCTTTTCCCAAAGGCAATGGCTCAGTATTCACTAATTCAGTGTTCGTGGCAATTTAATAGAACATAACTACCACAAATAATGAGAATTGACTGTATATAAAATCTACTTTTTAATCAGTAATCATTATATTTGTACATTGTAGGCATTAGTTCTAATTTATACTTGAGATCATGATTACAAGAAATATATAACTCAGTGAAAAATCAATGCATACAAGATGAAAACAATTTTGCTATTTTAGATCAGACAGATGATTCCATACTCCCAAGCTGGAGGGTTTTTCATAAATAGAATATTGAAGAAGTATAGGTGGCATTGACTGACGGCATCTAAATGATCATCTGTAGCACACTTGAGCATAACATGGTTGTCATCATCATATTGGTGAACTGCCAGTTTCATTATGCTTGATGGTTATTTTCTTTAGTAAGCTTGCAATATTATCAGGCCCTCTTCTCTGAGAGAAAAATTTTTATAATGGTATTTATGTGTGAGGAGATTCCAGAATCAAAGACTAGCGTATATGCATTCATATCTGTCAATTTGCTTGAATGCAACAGCTTAAAAGCATTTTAACCTCTTATTCATAAATATTGATTTATATCAGTCAAGATGTTTTAAAATGACAGGTATTGTGTGAGAATGAGAATTACCTATAACTTCTGATATATCATGTATGTTATGTTGAAAATTAACATCCATCTTTGTTACTCACATTTAACTTTCTGCAAACCTAAAAGCAAAGAATTGGCATTTACAGAGTTGAGGACAAGAAGACACAAAACCCCATCTAATGACTTTTATACTCCAAAGTGATTCTGTGCTTGTTAGCGTTGTCTGTTTTTCAATCACCTTTTTTCTTGATATAGAAGATGTGGTATGGGTATTATACAGCTATATAGTTAAATTGTTTAAAATAAAAATGATACAAACCTACATTTAGAGATGTTTCAATTTCAAGTGGCTGATTTATTTGTCTGGCATGTCCTTCTGACTTGTTCCTCTTTGATTCTGTGGCCTTCTAAGTAAGGTATTATGGTGTATGCTTTCTGTTTTTACAGCAAACTGCAGATTTTATGCCATTAAGAGTTATAACAGCATTTGTATCCTCTTTATTTTTATAAATAGTCTCAATATTAAAATGTTCATATGGAAATAAACAATAGATCTGTTATTATTCTGTATTGTGGCTAGTGTATTTAAGTTTAAGGATTGATACTCTTTAATTATACTGCATTTAGATAGCAAAATATTTGCAGTTGAAGTCCTCTGTAAGTTGAACAGTAAGTGCTCTTTCTCTTTCCATGTATTCTCCAGATTGAGAATATATAAGACTGACAGTTCTGACTGATGTACCACTGAGCTATATACCCAGTCCTTGCTTACTATATTTTTATTTTTCCCTGCTGATTTGGAGATCCCTAAGTTTGTAATATTATTGATTATTTTGTAAGATTGACCAGCGCCGTTGGCCTACCTTTTTCTTGTACCTTTTTAAAAGTCAGTTATCAGGGCTGAGGTTGTGGCTCAGTGGCAGAGCGCTTGCCTCGCACATGTGAGGCACTGGGTTTGATCCTCAGCACCACATAAAAATAAATAAACAAAGACACTGTGTCCATGTATAACTAAAAATATTTTTTTAAAAAGTTGGTTATCATTTTCCAATGTAAAGTTCTCTAGTAAATGCAAATTAAGTGGAACACCTTCTTGAGCTTATATAAGAATGCAGGGGATTGACTAAAAGATGAAAACATCTCTCTCAATTAATATATTTCAAATAGAGGTGCAGGGTATTGTGTAATTGGCAACTATTCCACATAGTTTCAGAAAAAAATTCTTTGGCAGTCTTTGGTGAATTATTAGTTGTGGTTCTAAGCCTCTTTATAAGGATAGAATATATTTGAGTTTGTATTTGCTATTTACTATCCCTCCAAGCCTTGCCATACATGTCTCCTTAGCTTACTGTGAATGTGTTCATTTCCATTTCTGTTTTACTTTATTTCCCCTCTTCAACAATCTGTGAATAATGACTCCTTGGATACCCCAGACCAAGACTTTTTCTCCAGTGAAACTTGATGAACACCATCTAGTTTCCCTTCTTACTGGCTTTATATATATAAATTATATGCTGATTTATCACTAGTTTGTTTAGTTTCATATTTATTCAGATTAACAAATGTCTCCTGAGTGCTTGTTGCAGTGATGTGTGAACTTAGTGAGGCAGAGAATATGCTTTGTTATGGATTTCCAGAGGAAGTAATCCTGGACCTGAAGTTTAAATTAAGTAAGTTTTTCCCGTGTGTGGAAGGAGTATAAGGATATATTAGCAAAGAGAACAGCTTGAGACTATATAAGACAGTTCAATATGGCTGTGTATGATGAAGTAGGAGATAGGAAATGAAACTGGAAAGGTACAAACCAGCTCATTGAGGAATTTATATGTCATACTTGGGCATTTATTCTATAAATGAACTTGGGCTTTATTCTGTGATAGGTTTCCTTTGAATGTTTTGACATATGAGGGTTAGACACTTGATATAGCAGAATTTTCATGTTTAAGCTAGTCATTTTGGCAGCAGTACAGTAAGTAAATTTGAGATAGGATAAGAGCAGCGATGGTGTGTTAGTCAGTTTAGTCGGCTTTTCATCACTGTGCCAAAATACCTGAGAAGATCAACTTAAAGGAGTAAAGATTTATTTTGGCTCACAATTTCAGAGATTTCAGTTGTTGGTGAGCTGGTTTCATTGCTATGGGCCTTGGTGAAGCAGAGCATCATGGCAGAGAGGGCATGTTATAGCAGAGCTGCTTACCACATGGCCACTGGGAAGCAAAAAGAGAGGAAGAGGCTGGGGACAAAAGTATTTCTTTCCAGGGAATCCCTTTGTGACTTACTTCCTTCAAGTGGGCCCTGCCGCTTACACTTTCTACCACCTCCCAATAATGCCATCACATTATGAATTCTTCAATGGATTAATCCATGGATGAGGTTAGAGCCTTCATGATCCATTAACCTTTCCAAAGGCCCCAACTCTGAACACTGCTGCATTGGGGAACAAGCCTTCAACACATGAGCCTCTGGTAGACATTCCAGATCCAAACCATAACAGATGAGAAGATGAATTAAATTGCTGATTTGGTTGTATTGAGAGATAATAACCTGGATTGGATACTGTCAATAGAGATGGAGTTGAGGAAGTAGACTGGCAAAGTGTTTATAATAGAGGGAAATACTTATTGAAGATGATTGGCAAAATGTGAGATGATTGTCAAAGTTTTGACTTCCATGGGCAAGTGGCCGCAATGCTGCTAGTTAAGAGTAATAGACTTTAGAAAATGTAAGCATCTCAGTTTTTGCTTATGGTGTCTTCAAATAAAAACATCTGACAAACAAGTGGATATAGGGTCTGAGACTCACAGGAAGGTTCAAGATTGAACCTTCCAGTTCAATCTTGGAAGGTTCCTTCCAGTTCTGGTGGGAGCACAGACCATATGGGTTGAATATGAAGTAGGCAGAACACTAAACCCTAAAAAGAAAAGGAAAAAAAGGAACCTAAGAAGGAAACTGAGAAGGAAACAGCTCCATGTCTTTACTTGTCAAAGGTGAACAACTTTATCCTTTTTATACAATTAATAATATCTTGAGAATATGATATTGAATAGTATTAATGGATACACAGTAAGTGCCTAAGTTTGGCATTTATTTTGTTCAGCCAGAAAACTTTTCATGTACTTAGAGATTTTATTTCATATTTCTTCAATTCCATCAATTAGAACTATTTTTAATTCATATAATTTCTTGAGTACTTCTATGTACTAGGCACTGTGTTAAACACTTTATTCATGCTATCTCATTTTATTCTTAAAATAGTCTTGTAAGGATAGATTTTATTATTTCCATTTGTATTTGAAAAACCTGAGGATAAGAAAGATTAAGTGACTTAATCAACTTCTTCACACATCTGTGTAACTCCAAAATTACTTCTCTTAACCACTGATGACCTATTTGTTTAGACCAGTGCAAAAAATCTAAACCAATATAAAACATTCTAAAGTCTAATAATCTGGTTCTATTGTGAAAATTACTCTGACCCAAAAGTACTGAATTATACTGAATTCTGCATGGTCAGTCTCATGTGGATTACATTGTATTTGGATACCTCTCTGTTCTTGAATATGGTGAGGCCTTACTTATTCTTTTTGTCTTTCTGGGTCAGTCTTTCTTCATTTTTCTATCAGTAGTTTGTAATAGATGATTCCTAAATTGCTTGTCTGTAAAATCTTTAAGTCCATACATTAAAAATAACCAAAGAACACAGATTACTAACAGGTTTTAGAGATCCACAGGGTACATGACTAAGTTTCATGACTCCACTAAAATTAAATGAAAAAAATCATGCATGTATTGCATTTTTCTGGGGATGCAATTCAGATTTTTTTTTCTTTTTATTCTCATAGTTGGGTGTAATTCACCACTCACCCTCAACCCAAAAAGTTGAAAAATATAGGTTCAGAAATATTTACTAATTAACTACAGCACTCCATGTAATCCTGGGTAGTTAAGTCATCTTTTTTTTAAATTTTTTTTTTAGTTTTTGATGGATCTTTATTTTATTCATTTATTATTTATATGTGGTGCTGAGGATCAAACCCAGTGCCTCACACATGCTAGGCAAGTGCTTTACCACTGAGCTTCAGCCCCAGCCCAGTTAAGTCTTTTTTAACAGAGGTATTGTTATTCTTTTTTTAAGTTTATTTTTTAGTAGTAGATGGATACAATACCTTTATTTATTATCATTATTATTATTATTATTTTATGTGGTGCTGAGGATTGAACCCAGTGCCTCACACATGTTAGGCAAGTGCTCTACCACTGAGCTACAAACCCAGCCCAGTATTGTTATTCTTTAAAAGTGTGTGTGTGTATGTGGCATTGGAGATTAACCCAGGACGTGGTACATGGTGGGCAAGCACTGTACTACTGAGCTGCATCCATAGTCCTGAAAGTAATTTTTTGAAGTTAAGAACAAATTTATTTATTATTAAAGGAAATGGTTACTTTTTGGTTACTTAAACCTATAATGTTTTCTCTTATTAACCAACTCAAATACCTATTGGTTATTTTATTGATTAAAAACAAAATCTAAAAAAAAAAATACCCAAAATCTATCAAATAGAATAAAAGTTTGATTCTGCCTTATGATGAATTTAAAAAATGCTGTTTTAAAAGAGTGATTCAAATGTCCTTCACTAATATATATTCCTCACTTTGCACCTTTCTATAGGAAAAGAATATTTGAGGTTCATTCATAAAGAAAGAAAAGGAAGCAAGGATATAATGCCTAGAATTGGAGCCAGTTAAACCAGGTTTGTATATTTTCTTTCCATAATGTAACATGTTTCTTCTATACTTGAATCCCTTTTTATCAACTTCCTGAATTATTCCAGTAGCAAATCTTCTAATTTTTGAACAATTTTGCCATAGTAGTATGAAAGAAATAAAGAAGACATGCCCTTTCCAAGTATTTGTACTGCAGCTGTGAATATAAAAGACAAAATGATGAAAAACCTAAATAATATTCTCATTTTAAGATGAGAAGCTTTTTAAGTTCAAAAGCTTGTAGACAGGGGCTGGAGTTGTGGCTTAGTGGAAGAGCACTTGCCTAGCACATGTGAGGCACTGGGTTCGATCCTTGGTACCACATAAAAAGATAAATATATAAAATAAAGGTATTGTGTTCATCTACAACTAAAAATAAAATTAAAAAGCTTGTAGGCAGTCGAGCTGGGATTCAGTCTCAGATACATTGACTCAAAACCACATTTACTTTCTAGTTATGTCTCAAAGTCCCTTGTTGTATTTAGGTTGTTTGTTTTGCAACTACTGATAACTTATATGTATTTCCCCTAAGGAGGCTTTCTGACAAAGTAAAAGAGGGAAGAGCATTCACTATTATCCTAAAGTTTAGAAGATTAGAGAAAGGAACTAACATTTGTAAGTACTTACTATGAGCCAGACACTATTGTTAAGACCTTAACTGAGATAACTCATTTAATTCACAATAGCCAGGTAATGTACTTGGTACTATCCATCATCTTTTTTTTTTTTTCTCTAATTTTTTGTTGTTGTTGATGGACCTTTATTTTTTTAAATTTATTTATATGTGGTGCTGAGAATCAAACCCAGTGCCTCACGCATGCTAGGCAAGCACTCTACCACCAAGCCACAACCCCAGCCCCCATTATCTTTAGAGAAGTAAGTAAATTGCCCAAGATCACATAGCTGGTTAGTAACAAAAGGAGAATTAAAGTCCTTTTTGAGAAAGATTATATAGGGTTTCCATCATGCTTGTTAACTTAAAATTTAATAATCAAATGCCGAATGTTCTCTCTGATTAGTGGATGCTGATGAATAAGGGAGGTGGGAATGGGAAACATAAGAGAAATAGAGGAACACTGGACGCGGCATGGGGGAGGCGGGGGGCAGGAAAGGGGAATGGGTATAGTAAAGATGGTTGATTGAGATCGTCATCACTACCCTTGGTGCATGTATGAGAACACAATTGGTGTAACTTTATTTGCAACCAGAGAAATGGAAAAACTGAGCTCTATATATGTGCTATGACTTGAAATGCAATTAAATAAACTAATAAAAAAAATTTAATAATTACACAAACTGAACAAATGGCTGGACTCTTCAGTCCGAGCATGCTTGGCTGTTAGTGTCATTTGTAAACATTCTTTGAAAATTCATAGTTGAATCATCTCACCAAAATAGTTACATACATTTTCTTAATAAGGTTTTCACCTTAACCAGTCATTAAAACTACATGATCATATGAAGGGAGATTTAAAATTTACAGAATAGTGAGTGTGACAGCCAACAGATGAGAGGAAGGACTCTGAGGTAGGAGTCAGGTCTAAGTCCTTTTGTCTTCCTGCTTCCTTGCTAACTTATTTATTTATTTATTTATTTATTTGTTTATTTATTTATGTGGTGCTCAGGCATGAACCCAGTGCCTCACAAGTGCTAGGCAAGTACTGTACCACTGAGCTACAACCCCAGCCCATAATTGACTTTGTAGGGTGGGTATTGGGGATTGAACTCAGGGGCACTCGACCACTGAGCCACGTCCCCAGCCCTGTTTTGTATTTTATTTAGAGAAAGGGTCTCACTGAGTTGCTTAGCGTCTTGCTTTTGCTTAGGCTGGCTTTGAACTTGCAGTCTCCCTGCCTCAGCCTCCCAAGTTGCTGGAATTATAGGTGTGTGCCACTGTGCCCACCCCATAATTCACTTTTTTTTTAAAGATTTTTTTTTTGTACTTGTAGATGGAGAACATGCTTTTATTTTATTTTCTTATTTTTGTATGTGGTGCTGAGGCTCAAACCAGTGCCTCACATGTGCTAGGCAAGTGCTCTACCACTGAGCCATAGTCCAGTCCCCATAATTGACTTTTAATATCTTTGTATTTATCAATAGCATACTATTTGGGTTGCTTTAGCTAAGCAGAATATTCAAGGACACCATACTTAATAATGAAAAATTTATAAATTATAGACGAGCTAAGGAAAACTTAAAACAGTTAATTAAAAAGGATGCCCTATAAACATTCAAGTGGCTGTGTCACTGTAGTATGCTGTTTTTAAATCTTTAGGGTATAGGCCAAGGAGTGGAATAGCTGGATCAAATGGTGGTTCCATTCCAAGTTTTTTAAGGAATCTCCGTACTGCTTTCCAGGTTGGTTGCACCAGTTTGCAGTCCCACTAGCAATGTTTGACTGTGCCTTTTTCACCACATCCTCGCCAGCACTTATTATTGCTGGTATTTTGTTGGATAGCTGCCATTCTGACTGGGGTGAGATGAAATCTGAGAGTAGTTTTGATTTGCATTTCTCTAATGGCTGGAGATGTTGAACACTTCTTCATATATTTATTTATTGATTGTATATCTTCTTCTAAGAGGTTTCTATTCAGCTCCTTAGCCCATTTATTGGTTGGGTTATTTGCTTTTTTGGTGTTAAGTTTTTGAGTTCTTTATATATCCTGGAGATCAGTGCTCTATCTGATGTACGTGTGGCAAAAATTTGCTCCCAGAACGCAGCCACTTCAATGTTTATAGCAGCACAATTCACAATTGCAAAACTGTGGAAGCAACCCAGATGCCCTTCAATAGATGAATGGATAAAGAAACTGTGGTACATATACACAATGGAATATTATTCAGCAACAAAAGAGAATAAAATTATGGCATTTGCAGGTAAATGGATGGAATTGGAAAACATTATGCTAAGTGAAGTAAGCCAATCCCAAAAAACCAAATGCCGAATGTTCTCTCTGTTGAGTGGATGCTGATACATAAGGGGGGTGGGAATGGGGAACACAGGAGAAATGGAGGAACTCTGGATGGGGCAGGGGGGACGAGGGGGAGGAAAAAGGGAAGGAGTGTAGTAAAGATGGTTGAATGAGATGGTCATCACTACCCTAGGTGCATGAGAGACACAAATGGTGTGACTCTATCTGGTTTGCAACCAGAGAAATGGAAACATTGAGCTCTATATATGTACTATGACTTGAAATGCATTTAAATAAATTAATTTTTAAAAAATTAAAAAATAAATAAAAAATAAAAAAATAAAATAAATTAAATTTTTTTTAAAAAAAGATGCCCTAAAAACAAATGAATAAATAAATTTGAGAACCTAAACTTTATACAAAATATGTTTCATTGACTTTATTGAAGTGATTTTTCTTATATTTCTATTCCAGTTGTGGAGATATTGCTTAGAAACAGTATTTGTCTCCATGCTCTTAATCTTACTGGGCAGAACAAATTGCTTAACCTTGCTAACGTTCTGTAAATAATATTTTTTTTCAATTAGAAAGAAAAATGTCTTAAAATTGGTATGTGGAAATAAGGAGTTTTTCTTTTACAGTTTTGATACTGGGTTTTCCTTCTTTAAAAAGAATTGATGGGCTGGGGTTGTGGCTCTGTTGGAGAGCACTTGCCTGGGTTTAATGTGAGGCACTGGGTTTAATCCTCAGCACCACATAAAAAATAAACAAATAAAATAAAGGTTTTGTGTCCATTTAAAAATACTTTTTAAAGAAGGAATTGATTTTCTAGATTATGTGTTATAATGGTGATTTCTCTGTGAATACAAATATTTGATCATTAAAAGAATCTCTACTTTTTATTCTCTTTTTTTAAAAGATGACAAACTAAAAATATTCTATAGAACTAAAAAATGAAAGTAGGGTTTTCAAGATGGTTCTAATCAAATAAGGGAAATAAAGATGGAGTTGTAGAACAAAATTTGAAAGCAACGTTGTAAGATTTGACTTGAAGTAGAGAAGAAAAATGTATTATGTTCTTCCTGAAGTCCATTTTTCTTAAGAATCATTTCTGAGATACTTTTGCCCAACTAGTAATATTCTTTCCATATGCTCTGCCCTACAGAACCCTGTCTCCCATCCTACTCCCATTTTCATGCCATCACAGATCCTTGGAATTCAGGAAAAGATGTTTGATGCAGACTTGTATAGGGCTGATTTTAAGTTCTCGGTTTTGCATTTAACCTCAAAACATGTACAAGGGTTGTTTTTTTTTTCCCCCAGCCATTGCTTTATGGCGCTATAAAGTAAAAAAGAAAAAGACCACTACACAGCAGTTAGTTTTTAGTTTTCATTTTGAAACTAGTTTAAACAGTTTCTTTATATTATATCTATTGTAAATATGATTATGTCTTGTTTCCCCAGACTCTACAGTCAGTTTTAAGAACTACTGTTAGCTTCCTATTGGCCAGCTGTGATTTATTGATCTTAATAAAGTTGTGACGTTTAGCACAAGGCTTAGAGTTTTTTAAGATGACTGGGCTTTTTTCTGTAATTTGTGTCTTCCTTGTTTGGCTTAAGTGTTAAAGAATTCTTTATTAGAGTCAACTGCAAGCCAGCCATGGTTGTAGGCCGATATCTCTCATTAATATTAAAACATTCCCTTGGTACATGTGGACCACATGTGTGCCCTGTGATTCAGAAGGCATGATTTTAATACATAAAGTCTTTTAATTTCTTAAACTACTCATTTCTATAAAGAAATTGCTGAAATATTTAACTTTTGTTTTCATCTCATTGGCAAATCTGCTTGTATTACACTGCTTTACCTAGAGATGGACTGATTTAGTATTGTTATGGGTTTATTTCTCTGTATATAATATGGTTTCTGTGCTAAGGTACTTTCTAAGATTGATTTCAATTCCAAGTAGATGTACGGAAATTTGAGGAGCTCTCAGATCCTTTTTGATGTTAGATTCAGTAAATCTCAGGTTGGCAATAAGGGAAATATGGAGATGTTGACTTCTGTGTATATGGGTGTGTGTATGTTTTTGTATGATCTAAACACCTAGGAAATGAAATAAATTTATTTGATTTATAGTTTCCTTCCTGAATAGGTTAAAGATTGATATGGCAATGGAGTTATAGGGAAATCATGATGAGTTTTCCTCTTTCAAATGTATCACTACTTAACAATGAAATAATTAAATGTTGCTCAGGATTTCATTCTGTATCTTAGTACTACATTTGAAAGAATAAAATGGATTGATTCCTATTTTCAAAAACAGAAATGTGGCATTAAAGGAAAATTGCAGGATCTGTGGCTTACATTTTTAATATAAGTACATTAGTTTTTGACCCATTTATTAAATATATCAAAGAAAATAGTGTCAAGCAAGTATAAGTATTCAAAATATTAGTTAAATATTTTGTTAGTGCATGTATACATATATGTGTGTGTATGTCACCTTTATTTTTCTTATTTTTTAAAATGAGAAGACTGGGTAATTTTCATAAGTGTTCAAAAATTATCCTGATGGATGAAATTGAGAATATTATTGAAATAATTATTTGCTTCAAGCCTTAAATCTGTCTCCAAAAAATAAAAACAAACAACAGAATCCAAAGGCAATTCCTTTTCTTTGAAAATGGAATGAATTTGCCCTTAAAATTGTATGAACTGTCTTACTAGCATTGCTTGTTCATGCAGATAAACAGAACATTTTTTAAAAAATATTTTTTTAGTTGTAGATGGATACAATGTCTTTATTCATTTTTATGTGGTGCTGAGGATCAAACCCAGTACGCCACATGTGCGAGGCAAGTGCTCCACCATTGAGCCACAACCCCAGCCCTAAACAGAACATTTTAATGTAAGATATGATCGTCCAAAATGTTGTTAATCTGCAGATCTTCTGTAGGAATAGTGAAAGATTGCAAAGGAATCAGGACTGTAGATTGTCCAGACAATTTGTATTGAGTGAATTTAGTAAAAATGACTTACTTTCTCATCTCCAGTAATGTAAATATCTCATGTCTTATACAATTAATATTCACATGCATCATTTTGGTAATAGGAATGCTGGTTCACAGACTTTTTTTAAATAGCAAACTGTAGAGAAAAGCTGATGTTATAAAAGGAGTAGAAAGATTATATACTCTTTACAGTGTGAGGCTTGATCATTCCAAAGAGGAGAGACTGCTTTCCAAAGATCATCTATTCAAAGTTGGTAAGGTCAGCTATTCAGAGCCCTTAAAGATGACATAAAACCAATGACAGAGAATATTGGAAGCCAATCATACTGCCTGAAGCCAAGTTTGTAGAACCCACGTGAGTGCATAGAAATATATTGTTTATTTTTGAGATTAAAAATTCAACAGACATGTGGAAGATAAATAGGTTTTAGAGTAGGAAGAGGCTTCAGAAATCATTTGATTATCCCCTTTTCACAAAGAGAAATCAAGGGCGAGAGGCTACATTACTTATTTGGCGTCATATAGATAGTGACAAAAGACTAATATTCTTCACTTTTCTTTTAAATAATTAATCAAAATTAGAACTTAAAGAATTGTGATGGAAAATTATTTTTATTATTGAGACTGATATTTAAACTTCACATATAGTAAAGTTGACTCTTTAAAAATAAGTTCGTTAGCGAGGTGTGGTGATGCATGCCTGTAATCCCAGCGACTCAGGAGGCCGAGGGAGGAAGATTGCAAGTTCAAGGCCAGACTCAGCAACTTATTAGAGACCCTGGCTCAGATGAAAAATAAAAAGGGCTGGGGATATGACTTACCTCTGGGTTCAGTCCCCAGAACAATAATAATAATAATAATAACAACAACAGCAATAATAAGTAAATTCTGTGAGCTTTAATACATGCACAGACTCATGTAACTGCCACTGCAAACAAGAGACACAGTGCTATTGCCCCAGAAAACTTCTTCAGACTTCTTTTTTTAGTAAAAACCTCTCCCTAGGGCTGGGGCTGTAGCTCAGTGGTAGCGCGCTTGCCTAGCACGCGTGAAGCACTGGGTTCGAGCCTCAGCACCACATATAAACAATAAATGAATAAAATAAAGATCCATCAACAACTAAAAAAAAATTTAAAAAAAACAAACAAAAAAACCTCTCCCTAAATCCCATCCTAGGAACCTACTAATCTATATGCCATCACTAAGAATTTTCCTACTCCAAAATATTGCATACGTGGAGGTATTTAGTATGTATTCTTTTGAGTGTAACTTCTCTCAAGTGAACATTTTTGAGATTCATCCAGGTGTTGTGTAACATTGATCCATTATTTTAATTGCTGAATAGTATTCTATTGTATCACAGTTTGCTTATTTACTCGTTAGTGAACATTTGGTTGTTTCTAGTTTGTTTTAGAGATAGTTTTTTAAAGAGCTCAACAAAATTAACAGAAAGGTACAGAAATATCCCTTTCCCTACAAGCATATAGCCTCCTCCGTTATTGATATCCCCCACCAGAGTGGTATATTTGTTACAATTGATAAACCTACATCGAATCATTACAATCTCCCAAAGTCCATAGTTTACATTAGGATTTAGTCCTGGTATATTTGGACAAATGCATAATGATATGTATATACCATTAGGGTAACATATAGAGCATGTTCACTGACCTAAAAATCCTGTGTTCTGTCTATTCTTTCCTCCTCTCTTCAATTTCTGGTAATCCGCTGGTCTTTTTCCTTTTTGTATATTTTTGCCTTCTCCAGAATATTGTACAATTGGAATCATAATATGTAGTCTATTCAATCTGACTTCTTGTTTACAGATTTTAGCTATATGGATAAAGATGCTAAGATTTTTTTTTTTTTAAAGAAAAGGAAAAAACTTATAGATAGTGTAGAGACCTGATAGAATGTTCCTAAAGAATTCACAAAGTTAACTCACTTTTTAAACTTTTTATTTTAAGATAATTGTAAATTCACAGGAAGTAGCAAACAGTACAAAGAAATCCATTCACCCAGTTTCTTTTATTGTTTACATTTTATGTAGCTGTAGAACAATATCAAAACCAGGAAACTGATGTTGGTGTAATGAGAGTATATAGTTTGGCATTTTATTATGTTAGTTCATGTAACCAACACAGTAATTATATTACAGAATTATTCTTCACTGTAATATTATCTCATAAGCTATTGGGAATTGAAACCAGGGACGCTGTACTACTGAATTACATCCCCAGACCTTTTTGTTTTTATTTTGAGACAGGGTCTCACTAAGTTGCTGAGGCTGGCCTCAAACTTGTGATCCTCCTGCCTCAGCTTCCCAAGTAATTAGTATTACAGGCCTGTGACACCTCATCTGGCAAGCTACTTCTCTCTATATAGTAGTGCCCCCCTCTCCAACCCTATCCACAGAGATACTGTCTAGGACCCCTAATGGATGCCTAAAATTGTGGAAAGTACTAAACCGAGTATATATCATATTTTGTTCTTATTGTAGATTATAGCAACCTCAGTAAATGACTTTTTCCCCCTTCTCTTAATGAAATTGAGATTTTTCACCTTTTCGGTTGAGGAAAGCAGTTTGTAGCTACTCTGTGGTATATCTGGATTACTAGCATCACTACTATTTCCTGTCTCTCCTTTATTTCTTATATTGGTGATTTCTATCTTCTCTTATTCAGTCTTGCTAGAGGTTTATCAGTTTTATTAATATTTTTTCAAAGAATCAGTTATTGCTTTCATTGATTTTTTTTCTCTATTTTTCAGCTGTCTATATTATTGATTTTTCTTCTTTGTTATTTTGTTACTTTCGGCTTAATTTACTCTCCTCCTACACCCAGCTCTGTATGGTAGAAGCTTAGATAATTGCTTTTAGGCCTTTTATTCCCTAATAAAAACAGAAAACTCTTAATGTGCTCAATCTTTTTAGCATCATCTTATAAACTTTGATATGTTGTTTTTTAAAAATATTCTTTGTACATTATTTTAGAAGTATATTGCTTGATTTCTAAATCTGGAACTTTTCAGTATTTGTTATTGGTCTCTAATTCCATTGTGACAGGAGAATACACTGTGTATAGTTCTATTATTTTAACTTGTAAAGACTCATTCCTGGTTCAGCAGATTGATTGTCTTGAACAATGTTTCATGGGCATTGAAAAAATTTATATTTTGCTTCTGTGGACTGGAGTGCTGTATAAATCTTAATTCAGCAGCTCGGATCTTCTTTATCTGTGCTTTTGGGTATATCTGTTCTTTCAATTACCAAGAGAAGAATGTCGATATCTACAACTGTAATTCTGTCTGTTTCTCCTATCATTTCTATCAGTTTTTGCTTCATGTATTTTGTACATATGATGCTGTACCCATACATAGTTAGAATTGTTCTATCTTTGGAATGAATTAACCTCCTGGTCACTACCACATGTCTTTTATTCTGTCTGATAATATTCTTTACTTTTTCTTCTACCTTACCTAATATAAATACGGCTTTTCCAATTTTCTTAATATTTCAGTTTTCTATTCTCTGTTAACCTATTTCCTTATTTTTAGTGTGCACTTCTTATAGACAGCATATATTTGGGTCTTTCTTACTTATGTGTCTTTGAAATGAAGTATTTAGATGATTTGCATTTAATGTATTATTGATATAATTGAGTTTAAATCTACCACCTTGCTATCTTGTTTTCCATTAATCTTTTTTTTAAATTAATTATGCTTGCTTTTGGATTCCATTTAAATTCCTTGCTCATTTGTTTTCCCATTGGCTTATCCCTTGTTCTTCTTGCTTATTTTAGTGTTTGTTCTATGATTATAATATGCATCTTTAGCTTACAGTGTACTATTAAGTAATGTTATACCAGTTCTCACATAAGGTAAGACCTTTATAACAGTGTTCTTCCATTGTTTCACAGTCTCCTCCCACCTTTGAGCTTCATTTTGGATGAATTATATTGTTCTGTCTTCAAGTTCACTAATACTCTTTTTTTCTTCAACAATCCATCCAGTGAAATTTCATTTTAAATATTATAATATTTTATCTCTAGAATTTCTTTTTTAAAAATCCTCCATTTTGCTTTTCATTCTGTTTTTGTTTTTCACTTATATCCTTGAATAAAGAGCATAGTTATCATAGCCCTTTTAATGTCTTTGCCTGCTAATTCCATCATTTCTGTCATTTCTTGGTCTTTCTCTACTGACTAATATTTTTCTGGTTACAAATTGCATTTTTCTGTTTCTTAGACTATCTAATAACTTTTTATTAAATGACAAATATTTGTGAATTTAGCATTCTTGAGTTCCTAATTTTGTTTTATCCCTTTATCCAAAGCATATTGGAATTTTTCCTGAAAGTCATTTTTTTAATATTTCTTTTTTATTTGTAGATGGACACAATACATTTATTTTATTTATTTTTATGTGATGCTGAGGATCCAAGCCAGTGCCTCATGTATGCGAGGCAAGTGCTCTACCACTGAGCTACAACCTCCCCAACCCCACAAAGGCACTTTTGTTAACTGCATGTTTGTTCCTTTTTAGGGTTTCGAGCTACTTTCATGCATATCTAGAGAAGTTTTTATTCTAGGGCCACTTAACCCCCTCCTACTTCTATGTTGTGGCCCTCCTAGGCTCCCTGCTGATAGCCTTGAATATTCAGTGAGGTTTTCTCCTTCTTGTTGAATTCTTGGTCCAATGACATCTCTCAGAATTGTTTGTGTTATAATTCTCTGGTAACTTTCTTACCTTAGAAGTTCTTCCCTATTCTCAAGAAATTTTCCCATTCTTATATACAAATTATTATGTAGCTAAACACCCTTATTCAGATTATTAGAACTCTCCTTCCTCTCTGAAACTCTGTCCCACAAGTTCTGGCCATCTTGGCCTCCTTGCACTTTGTCTCAAGTCTGCAGGATTGCCACACTCTGGATTCTTCCTCCCTGTACTGGAGTGGTAAATTGCTTCCTGGCTGAGGGGCTGGGCAATAGTAGGGATTCCCCTTTCCTCGGGGATCACAGTTCAGTAGTCTTCAGAGGTAAAATGATTAGATTGTGAGAGCTATAACTCTATCAATGAATTAATCCATTTGATGGGTTAATAATTTGAATGGATTACTGGGATGATAACTGTAGGTAAGTCGGGCATGACTGGAGAAAATAGTTTACGGGGGTGTGGCGTTGGACTATATCTTGTCCCTGACTCCTTTCTCTCTCTACTTCCCAGCCACCATGAGCTGAGAAGCTTTCATCCACCACACCCTTCTGTCATGATGTTCTGCCTTAACCTCAGACCTAAAGCAATGGAGTTGGCTGCCATGGACTCAGATCACTGAAACCATGACCCTAAATACACTTTTCTTTCTTCAAGTTGTTCTTTTTTGGGTATTTTGGTCACAGCAATGAAAACTGACTAAAACAATGTGATTGGTTGAAAAGGTGAAAATGTGTCTATTGTATGATTTGTAGAACTATCTGAGATGCTACCATGTAATATGAATTTTCAAAAAAGTATAGTGAGAATAACTTTACCCATTGATTTTTATCTCAGATTACTTTTTCTTCAGGTATTTAGCTATATTAGAGTTTTGCAGAAGTCATTTTATAAATGACAGTTAATCTATTGATACTTTTAATGTTTTTCTTTTATTTTATCTTATAAACAAGTTACAAGAATAGTACAGATTTTTCCCTAATTATTTGAGAGTATTTTGTTCACCTTGTGCCCTTTTACCTCTAAATATTTAAGAACATATTTTGTACAAAGACATTATCATACATAACCAAGATAATGTAAAAAAATCAAGAATTCAACATTGATAGGTTACTGCTAACACATAACCCTATTCAAATTATGCCAGTTGTCCTGTCATTCAATAGTATAAATTTCCAGTGAAAAGGGAGCCTCAAAATCTGTGTGTGTGTGTGTGTGTGTGTGTGTGTGTGTATTCCTTTCAGTTCCTTGGCTGACCCCTAACTTCATGTGTAATAGAGAAAACTTCATTGAATCTAGTGGAAAATAGCATCTGCAATGGGAAGTTGTTGAGCTGATATTTCAGGTCAAGTTTGGAGTTTTGAATCCTATCGAGTTAAAAGTTTTTTTTAATAACTTTTTTTGTTTGTTTTTACCTTTATTTATTTTTATGTGGTGTTAAGGATCGAACCCAGTGCCTCACATGTGCTAGGCAAGTGCTCTACCTCTGAGCCATGACTCTAGGCCCAAGTTAAAGGGTTTTTTAAAAACATATCAGGGTTTCCACTGAAATTTCAGAAAGGTTCTGCCTTACAAGGAAAAACTGTGTGCAAGGCTTAAGGGATTTGTTTTAGGACTAATGGCAAAACTGAAATGTACTCTTCATAACAAAGTGTGAATCTAAAACTAAGCATCCAGAAGTGTAAGATATCAGCCAGTATTTTAACTGTATATTAGTAGAGAAATCAACATTCTTCAAAGAAAGGATAAAACCCAGAGTGTCTACAGTATATCATCCATATTGTCCAGCATATGATGAAAAATGGTTATGCAATTGAAGAAACAGAAAATGATTATCTGTACTTAAGAGAAAAGGAAATTAGTACAGATGTTGGAGTCAGCAGGCAATAATTTAAAAATAAGTTATTATAAATATGGTTAAGAAACTTAAAGAGAAGGAGACATGATGAATAAAAATGTAGTTTACAGAGAGAAGTAGAAACTTTTTTAAAAAAGAGTAACAAAACAAATTGTAGAACTGAAAATATAATACCTGAAATGAAAAGTGGATATGCTATTCAGCAGATGAGAAATAGCAGAAGAAAAGGACAATGAACTTGATAACAAATCAGTTGGAATTGTTCTACTGAGAGGGAGAAGGAAAGTTTGGAAAGGGAGAGAGGGAGAGCGAGGGGGGAAAGATTTCAAAAAAGTAGACTAGGTCATTGAGGAACAACTTGTAGGATAACATGAGAACTTCTATATATTGGAATCCCAGAGAAGAAGAAAGAAAATGGGAAGGAAAAAAATATTTTTGAAGAAATTAGGGCTTAAAATTTCTCAAGTTTGGTGAAAAACTAACTTCTAAAACCCAGAATCTCAGTGAGCTCCAAGTAGAATTAATAAAAAGAAAACCAAATCTAGACATATAGTCATTATGCTACTGAAAAACCAAACAAAGAGAAAATTTAGAAAACAAAAGAATTTTTGTATTTTCCTCATATTTGGTGTTAAATGCAAATTGGGGCTGTCCCTCCCACCCCCCATTCAAGAGATTGAACCCAGGGCACTCTACCACTGAGGTCCATCCCTTACCCTTAGTAAGACAGGGTATCACTAAATTTCTGAGGGAGTCTCACTAAGTTGCTGGGCTGGCCTCAAGCTTGTGATTCTCCCCTCTCAGCCTTCTGAGTCACTGGGATTACACGTGGGGTCCAGTTTGAACACTTTTATACTTGGTGCCCAACATCAGAAATATGTAAGAATTTATTAAATTTTAGTGAATTTGAAAATTTGGGAAATTTGAAGCCAAATTGTATACTTGACTCTAAACTAAAACTGCTAAGTGGTTAGTGAAATATTTGCACTTGGAAATAACTACTTTTACATGTTACACAGGCTATACCACAGCTGGATTTTATGACTTTCAGAATTATATATTTGTAAAGATGTAGTACAGTTTAATGATTTGTCGTTCAATTAATATCCATAAGCTTCTAGGGAAATAATTCTACAAGGACATTCAAATGAAGTTTTAGAAAATCTCAAGTATATCATGCTCTTTCTGTTCAAGTTATGATTCCTAGTTCTCAAGTGTGTGAGGTCCTATGTATGTGTTCACCTAAGTAAGGAAGTTAACTTTATAATAACTCTAGAGGGTCAAATTAGGAATATCCAAAAAGAAAGAAAGATATCCAATGTATATGTATATATAGATAGATATAGATATATGTACATACATAACTTTTTTCTCTTACAGTAAGAATATAAGTTAAGGAATGAGAGGCAAGGAAAGAAGGACATTCATCTTGGAAAGATCCCAAGCACTTTGAAATTTTGAAGGAATGTAATACTAGCTGCTAAGATCACCAGAATGGATGAAGTTTTTCAAATTTAAACGGTAACCGGGATTCTTCTGTCGTGTTGTTTCCACTAAGAACTTTAGATGACTTGAAAAGATTTCTTTATAAGTTTAAATGTTTGTCTTACAAATGCCAAACTGTAGATAAAGCTGATTGTTTTATAACTTAATATTATCAGGCTTCATTTTGGTCCTTAATGTTTGTTCAAAAGAATTTTTTTCCCCCAGCTTAACTTAAACTTCCTTGGGAATAAATATAGCATATAATAGTACATTTGTAAGTCCATTTCTCCCCAAATATTTTTCCTTTTGTAGAAATAAACCAAACAACATAAGTAGTAGTTATTTTCACAGATAAAAAAGGTTATTGGATCTTTTCTGAGTTTTATTTCATGTTGTTTTTAGTTTCCCTGTGTGACATGTGGTCTCATTTTCTCCTTTCATATCTGACATCTTACTTTTATTTCATCTTTATTTTCTCCTTTTCTCCTTTCTACCTTAAAAGAAAAGAAAAGAAAATCAGCCTGTAGGAATTGAGTTACAAAAGGCATAAGGACCCAGAGTAGAAAAGGAGAAAGAAATTTGAAAAGATTATGAAATTTTTCTTCTCATAAGTTGCAAGTACTGTTAGATTTCAAGTATGGTAGAAAGCAATTATTTACAAATTTAAGATTATCAGTCTTCCTAAATCTTCTTGATCTTAGGTAAAAACGATTTCAGTGCATGTTTTTGTAAAGATTCAAATATCTGCAATTTTTAAATGGCATCCTAGTACATACACAATTATAACTTTTAATCATTGGCTATCATTAATTTGATTTTGAAGAATAATCACTTGTTTGCTTGAGTCACCGTATAATTGTAGTAAATAGGTATAATTGACTAACACTTGTTCCTTGCTTTGAATGCTGGAGATATGAAAAGTCATATTGTAGCATCATGTAGTAGTCCTAATGATTCTAAAGAATACAGGACCTGTTTTAAGGAAACAATTCAGGATAAACCATATACCAAGAATGAATGTTTTACTTAGTCATCCCTATAGTAACATTAACCTTGATAAAAATATCAGTGATTTAAAGAAAAAAATTCTCTACTTGTAGGCTAAACCTCTATTTATGGCTTTTTGATCTTATCACAGATAATCGTGTAGTCATATTCAGCCCCTTTTCAATGTCCAGTAAACTCTTTTTAGTCCTCAACCATTAAAACAAAACAAAAAGAAAAACCAGTAGCTGGGCGTGATGGCATAAGTCTAAAACCCCATTGACTCAGGAGGTTGCAGCAGGAGGATCACAAGTCCAAGGCCAGCCTCAACAATTTAGTGAGGCCCTAAGCACCCAGCAAGGCCCATATCAAAATTTTTAAAATAAAGTTAAAAGGACTGAGGATGTAACTCAATAGTAAAGTGCCCCTGGTTCAATCTCCAGTACTATGAAAACAAAACTGTTTTCTTTTAAATAAATTCAAGAAAGCAATGTTTGAAGCACAGCAGAAATTAAAGAGCTCAATGTTCATTTGTTAAAGTGTAATAATACATTGAAAGCCACCAAAATTCCCTGTCTTCTCCTTTAATTACCTAAGTTTACCCATTTAATTATATCTGCTTTATAATCTTATATAACCAATTTCATTACAGAACTAAGACCACACAATATTGTTAGAATTCTTATTGGGATGCATTTACTGTACTTTATGAAACTCCTAATCCTACTTAAATCCATGTCTTGATGATTTTGCTTATGGTGGATAGGATCACTGAAATCCATAGAAAGCATCACAATATTTTTCTAATCATTCATTTCCATTTTTTTAAAACCCTGAATTTGTTTTCAGGGTTATATTATCTAAGGACTTACTAGAGTAGGATTTCGTCTGTCTTCAAAATAAAAGAACTGTGTTGATTCTCCTACCTATAATAGTTCAGAAATCATGTAACATATCCACGAGGTACATAGAATCCTTCTATATTTACATATTATTTTTCTGGTCCTATTTAAGATGAGTGTCTCCAAAATCCCAAATCTCTGCCTTTAAAGAAGGAATGGTGTGATGGCATATACCTGTAATCCCAGCATCTTGGAAGGTTGAGGCAGGTGGATTGCGAGTTCAAAGCCAGCCTCAGCAATGGCAAGGCGCTGAGCAACTCAGTGAGACTCTGTCTCTAAATAAAATACAAAAATAAGTCTGGGGATGTGGCTCAGTGGTTGAGTGCCCCTGAGTCTGAGTTCAATCCCTGGTACCAAAAAAAAAAAAAAAGGAATGGAATGGAAGGAGATTTTAGTTGTGCAATTCACAGAATTTCTAACTTACACAACTAGAAACTTATATTTTCAATTGCACAAGCTATCATGGCCAATTTGAAGAAGTTAAAATTTAAAGGATAGCATTTTAACTAGGTAACGCTAAGGATAAGTCAAACACCTAGTTTTATTTAAGTTCATTTCATTAGCTGTAATCTATGGCTCTTGCGAATGTGAGCATATTTTTGCAGGCCAAAAAGACCACTCTGAACAATTTGATATCTCTCTAGAAGCTTAAACTCATAAAGTTGGATAGGACTTTTAAAGCATTCTTTACAATACCTTAATGTAGGAAAACTGTACTTAAGGGGAGAAGCCTATGTGTAATTTTCCCAGACAAAGTTGAATTTAAAATAATGATAGTTAATGTATATTGAATGGTAACCATATGCCAAGCATTGAGATTAGCTTCTAATATGCTGTCTTAGTCCATTTGGGCTGCTATAATAAAAAAAACTTTAGGGGCTAGGGTTATGGCGCAGTGGTAGCGTGCTCGCCTAGCACGCGTGAGGCACTGGGTTCGATCCTCAGCACCACATAAAAATAAAATAAAGATATTCTGTCTGCCTACAACTAAAAAATAAATATTTTTAAAAAAATAAAATAAAAAAAAAATAAAAATAAAATAAAAATACTTTAAAGTGGATAGCTTACAAACAACAAATTTATTTCTCACCGTTCTAGAGCCTGGGAACTCCAAGGTCAAGGCATTGGTGGAGTTACTGTTTGGTGAGGGTCTGCTTCCTGACTCATAAATGGAGTCTTTTCTCTATGTCCTCACATGGTAGAAAGGGCAAATGAGGTTTCTGGGGTTTCTTTAATAAAGGTACCAATCCCATTCATGAAGCATTTACCTGTATGACCCAACAACCTACCAAAGACTTCACCTCCAAATACCAACACATTATCAACATAGGAATTGGAGGGTGGGTAACATTCATTTTATTTCTTTTGCATTATCCTTAAGCCTCATAATTCTGTTTGACATAGGTCTTATTATTAAAAATATCCATTTAATATACGAGGAAACTGATTCTCAAAGAAGCTAAGTAATTGCCTAACATTAAGCGGCTAGTTAGAGGTGGAGCTAGATCTGTCTAATTGCAAAGCCTAAGCTCTTAAGCAGGAATTTGTTCTAGTTTACAAAGACTTAAACCTGTTAAAATTGTTTTTCATTTAGTGGCAAATGAGGAGAAAGTCTTTTCATTAGCTATATTCTTGTTGTAACTCTAAAATTATACTCCCTCAAGATGTATGTTTCTTCTGCAGCATCGACTTTGTCTCATCAATAATTTGATTGTTTTGGTTATATTCTTAATGTGTTAGATATTATATTACATAAAAGCAAAGATATAGTAGTAGAACTTTAGTTTGGCTGTCTAAAAATAACTTAATCTACCACTATGAAAAGCTAAGTTACTTGAAGATGAAAATGGTAGTTCCTACATTTTATTTGAGATAAAGACACAGGAAAAAGAGAAGAAGCTATGGGTAGGGAACACAAAAAAAATCAAAACAGATTTACATTTATCTGTTTTCCCTTGAAATCTTATTTATTTTTCTCCTTTCTCTTTATTCCTAGAAAAATTTTCATGCTTTTCAATCTTAGAAGGTGATACTACCATTTTAAACTAAAATGGTAGTGAATTCAGACACTAGTTAATCTTAATAGCATAAATTTTCTGTTCAATTTATATATAGTCCCTTTCAAATAGGTAATTCTTATTCTATTAATTGTAGAAAACTAAATATAGTAAAACCTACCATCAAGATTCAACATAGTAAAGCTATCTATTGATATACCAGTTTAATTCAATTCCTTAACTCCCAGCAAGACTCTTTGTAGATATATATTAGTAATATATATTTATATTATTATGTTTATATATTTACTATAATTACTATAAAATGTATATGGAAGGTAAGGGATTTAGAATCACTAATTTTGAAAGAGTAGAATAATATAGAATCACTTTACCTACTTACAAGACATCATATAGCCTCAGTAATAAAGATTGGTACTGTCAGTGGAATAGATATATAAATTAATGGCTTAGAATAGATAACCCAGAAATAGCCTCACACAAGTATAACCAGCTGATTTGGTTTTGCAAATGTGTAAAGGCAATTCAAAGTATGCTATCTATTCAACAAATGGTGCAGGAAAACTCATATACTAATAGGCAAAAAAGAAACCCTCAAGGTAAGTTTCACACCTTATATAAAAATTAACAAAATGGATCCTAGAATTAAATGGAAATGTAAAAGTATAGAACTTTAGAAGAAAACAAGAAAAAGTCTTTAGGACCCTGGGCTTGGTTGGTGAAGAATAATTAGGACACCAAAGCACAATCTGTGGCTTTCCATTACTACAACAAAATACCAGAGCTAATCAAATGAAAAAGAGGGAAGTTTTGTGTTGGCTTACAATTTGGGAGATTTCAGTCCATGGTCACTTGGCCCTGTTGCTTTTGGGACTGTCAAGGCAGTAAATCATGGTGGGGAGTAGTGTGGTGAAGCAAACTGCTCACCTCAGGGTGACCAGGAAACAAAATACAGAAAGAAAGAGGAGCTGCCTAAGTCCCACAGTCCTCTTATTGGGCACACCCCCAATGACTTAAGACTTCCCACTAGGCCTTACTTCTTAAAGTTTTTACCACCTCCCCAATAATGCCAAGCTGAGAACTCAGCCTTTAACACATGGGTCTTTGGAGAACACTTAAGATCTAAACCATAACACCATAAAAGGAAAAAAAACAAGCAACTTAGGCTCATGAAAATTAAAACTTTTGAGCCGGGCACGGTGGCTCAAGCCTGTAATCCCAGCACTCAGGGAGGCTGAGACAGGAGAATCACGAGTTCAAAGCCAGCCTCAGCAACGGCGAGGCGCTAAACAATTCAGGGAGACCCTGTCTCTACATAAAACACAAAATAGGGCTGGGGATGTGGCTCAGTGGTCAAGTACCCCTGAGTTCAATCCCCAGTACCAAAAACAAAACAAAACAAAAAAAAAAAACTTTTGTTCTGCAAAAACAAAACAAAACAAAAAACCTGTTAAGGGTGGTTCTGGGAAGATGGCAGAGGAGGAAGTACCAGGAACCTAACTCAAGTGTAGGCAACAATTGTACTAGGAAAATCTGTCGAAGTAACTATTTTGGAACTCTCAAGCATATCAAAGGCTTGCAACTTTCAGGGGAAAACTTGGAAGGTAAATTGTGGTTGATTTTTGTCGATTTCAGCTCTTGGAACAGTAGCAGCTGTCTACTCCCCACCAACCCCCCAGCCCAGTGGCAGGTAACCATGCGTGTGTTTCCACAGCAGCTTATCAAAGGCACCATCTGCTCCACATATCAACAATGTAATCACCTAGCCATGCTTCTCATAATAGAGATCTAGAAAAAGAAGCAGGTACCTCTTCCCATCATTTCAAGTCCCCTATCTTCACCAACAGCTGAAGTAACTTTGAGAGAATTTAAAGGAGCAGTAGACTTTTTTCTCCCTTTTGTTTCTCTTTGCCCCCTTTTGTGATTTAAGCATTAAACACTAAGTCATGTAAAATTAAATACATTAAGTGCAGAAAGTTAGAAAGTAACCATGTATGTCCACAGAAAGGTCCAGGCTCAGCACGATCTGACATTTACACTTCAGACTGGTATTTGCCATAAAGATTGCCTACAATTAAAACAGCAAACCCTGGAAAAGAGGGTTTCCAGAGAGATCAGTTGTATTAGTTAGTTTTCCACCACTATAGCTCAATACTTGACAAAGGCTACTCATTAACTAAAGAGAGGTTTATTTTTGCTCATTGTTCTGAAGATTCAAGTCCAAGATCAGGAAGCCTCACTGGTATGGGCCTCTGGTGAGGGTTGCACATCATGGTGAGAGTTGAGTGTCACAGTGAGCAGTCAGATCTTTTTTTTTTCTTACCTTTTTTTGATATTTTTAGTTCATATAATTTTACATAATATTGAGATTCATTATTAAATATTTATACATGCATATAACAATAGCAGTCATATTTTGAGACAGGAAGCAGAGAGAGACCCAAATCTACATTCCTTTTTGAGTACATTCCCACAGTAACCTAAGCACCTCCCACTAAGCTCTACCTCTTAAAGATTCACAGGACTTCCCAGTACTGCCACTGTGGGACCAAACTTTTACATCTGGACCTTTGGGGGACACTCATTCAAACCACAGCATTCTGCCCATGGCCTCCATTCTCAGTGCAAAGTACATTCACTGTGTTCCCAGGAGTCCCAAATTTAACTGTTGCACTAAAGTCCAAGTACCAGGTCTCTTCCAAGCTGGGTATAGTGGCACATTCATAATTCCAGTAACTTAGTAGGCTGAGGTAGAAGAATCACAAGTTTGACGCTAGCCTCAGCAACATAGTGAGACCTTTTTTGAAAATAAAAAAGACTTTCAGTGGTAAAGCACCCCTGGATTCAATCCTCAGTACCAAAAAAAAAAAAAAATTGTATATGAAGAAATAAAGAGCTCAACAAAACTTAATGTATTGAAAATTTTAAATGGTGATGTAATAATAGTGGTCTATAACTCGCTTTCTGTTTTCTGTATAATTTAAGAGATCAGTACATTTCAAACATTAATCTGAAAGCTAATTTAAAACTTTGGTGTATAACTTCACATTTTGCATTCTACATAATTTAAGAGACTAATTTATTTAAAAGAATTATTAGTTTATAGGTTGAGGTACACAGTTTATAAAGATATAATTTTATAGTGTTGACAATCAAGGAAGGTGGGACCTAAGCTGTCAAGGTGCCGATGTTTTGTTTGTTATTGAAGTTAAGATGGTATAAATTCAAATTAGTGTGCCATAATTTTAGAATGTTAAGTATAATCATATGATAACCACAAAAATAGCTTTAGAATATACACAAATGGAATTTAACAGTAAGGCACGAAGTAGAAATAAAGGCTTCTGAATTAGAACTGAGAAAGTAAAATTTCTCTGCAGACAATATAATCTTACACGTAGAAAACACTGAAGATTTCATAAAAAAAGAAACCTTCCTGGAATTAATAATTTCAACAGAGTATCAGGATATAAAGTTAACACATATATCAGTTGCATTTCTGTATACTAATAGCTTACAATCTGGAAAGGAAGAAATAATTTCATTTACAATAGCATAAAAAGAATAAGGGATACAGGGCTGGGGTTGTGGCTCAGTGGTAGAGCACTTGCCTAGCATGCATGAGGCACTGGGTTCGATTCTCAGCACTGCATATAAATAAAGGTCCATTGACAACTAAAAAAAAAAAATGGAAAAAAAAAAAATAAGATACATAATAATTGAAAACTTAAAATATATGATCATGATTTGAAAGACTTATATTTTAAGACGTCAGTACCACCTAAAGTGATTTATAAATTCATTGCAATCTCTCTCAAAATCCTACTGATTTTTTTGTACAATTAGGAAAAGTTATTCTAATATTCATATGCAATCTCAAGACTCTGAATAGCCAAAATAATCTTAACAAAGAATAGCAACTTTGGAAGAGTTATACTTTCTGACTTTAGAATGTACTACAAAGATAAAATAATCAAGAGAGTGTTTTACTGGTATAAAGCCAGACCAATGAAATAGAATAGTGGGCACAAAATAAACCCTTGCATATATGGTGAAATGATATTTGAAAGAGTGCTTTCCACACTTGTGTAACCAGCAATACAATACTGCTGTGTAGTAAGATTTCAGTCATTTTATGTATCTAAGTTCATCTCTGAAAACACTATGAGGAGGGGCTGGGGTTGTGGCTCAGTGGTAGAGTGCTCGCCTAGCATACTTAAGGCACTGGGTTCCATCCTCAGCACCACATAAAAATAAATAAAGGTACTGTGTCCACCCACAACTAAAAGATATATAAAAGGTGCTTTTATAAAAAAAAAAAAAAAACCACTATGAGGAGATGACCCAGAAAAAGGATGATTATCTGTACTATTTTGTTTTGTTTTTTAAAAGAAGTAGTTTCATGTAGGACCTGGCCATGGGTTAAGTGATGATGGAAGAAGAAATAGGGACTTGTAGCAGTTGGGAAGGAGAAAAAGAATATGGCTCTGAGAACACATTTTTACCCTTTGATTCAACTCTAATTCGTAGTGAATGTTTTACGTTAAGTACAGTCACTAAACATGTGAGTGATTGCAGAACATAATACATGCAGATATCCTTCATGTTTCTGTTTCTAGAAGAAAAGTTCACTTTGTTCTTAAAACAGTGAAAAGCTGGAAATCTGCAAAAGTGCTTTAATTCTGAAGTAATTGTCCTCATGTACTAGCAACAGAATAGTGGAGGGAAAAAATGGTTTGATCATTCTGGCGTACACCTTTGGAAGATCAACAATGCTGGTACATGGTCACAGGAAAATTTTGATCTAAAAATGCCAAATTATAAAAATGAAAGCAAACTTCATCACTAAAGAAATTCATTCTTCTTGGAGTCTGGCCCAGCTTTTGTTTCCTTCTATTAGTTTGGTGTATAAAAAAGGAAGGAAAACAAAACTATTCTGTTGTGATATACACTCTGATGATATATTGTGGCTATTGTGTAACTTGTGCTAAAGCACAGGTGTGTTTGGTGTGGGGGATGTTAAAAGGAAACAAGATGCATATTCTTTGTTTAGATGCAAAAGGGGGAAATGTACGGTCAGTATCTCTATTTCCAGATATGTTTTTTGACTAGTATTTCTTCCCCATTCCATTGTACATCTGCCAAGAATGGAAAAACACCAGGACTCTTAGACACTTATGCATTCTCCCCAAATCATCAGATAAGTGTTCAAAAAAAAAAAATCTGCCAACCACAGTGAGATATTTCATACTCAGGAGGATGGCTATAACGGGGGTGAGGGCTAGGAAAACAAGTGTTAGTAAGTATGTAGAGAAATTGGAACCTCGTATATTGATGCTAGGTATTTGAAACATTTTAATCATTGTGAAAAAGTTTGTTGATTCCTCAAAAAGTTAAAACAGAATTATCATATAACAGTTCAAATTCTAGGTATATACCCAAAAGTGGTGAAAACAGGGTCTCAGACAAATATTTGTACACAAGTGTTTATAGCAACACTGTTTATAGTAGTGAAAAGGTAGGAACAGTCATCAGCAGTCATTTGCACAACAATCACAACAATCAATTCAGAGGATTTCTCCTCTGAATCATCATTTGCCACAATCAGTTGTGGCAAATCAGCAATAGAATAATATCTGAAAAACTCCCAGATATTTGGAAATAAAATAAGCAAGCCACTTTTTTTTTTTTTAAATATTGTTTTAGTTGTAGATGGACACAATGTCTTTATTTTATTGCTTTGTATGTGGTGCTGAGGATCGAACTCAGGGCCTCACGCATGCGAGGCAAGCGCTCTACCACTGAGCTACAATCCCAGCCCCAAGCAAGCCACTTCTAAATGGTATGTGGGTCAAAGTGTAACTCAGAAGGGAAATTATAAAATATTTTTAATTTAATGAAAATGAAATCACAACATAATTAGAAACGAAAAAGGGACTCAATTAAGAACTTAAGCTTTCACTTTGTGAAAGCAGAAAAAGTTGAAGAAATTAAACCCAAAATTAACATAAGGAAGGAATTAAAAACAGAAATCACTGAAATAGAAAACAAAATCAGTGGAGAAATTAAATCTCATGAAGAGTTGGTTCTTTGAGAAAATGCATAAGTTAATAACACTTTAACTGGACAAATAAGAAAAACAAAGAATTCTTAAATTACTAATGTTAGTAATTCATAAATTAATAATGTTAGGAATAAGTAAAGGACATTACCACCAATCTTACAGATATGAAAAGGACATGGAAGAAATAATATTAACAAAATATTATCTTCATAAATTTAAAAAGTTAAGTGGAAAAATTTCTTGATAGAGTCCAGCATAGAAGCTCATTCAAGAAAACAATAGATAACCTGAATATTCCTATATGTGTTGAAGAAATTGAAATTGGGATTTAAAACTTTCCACTAAAGAAAACTCCCGGCTCAGATGCTTTCAGTGGAAAATACAATCAGTGAATATTTACTGAAGCAATAATATCAATTCTGTGCAAACTTCCAGCAAATGAAAGAAGACAGAACACTCCAAATTCATTTAATGAAGTCAGTGTTACAATATCAAAGCAAGTTAAATAGATTACAAGAATGAAAACTAAAGACATAGACACAAAAATCCTCAATAAAATATTAGCAATCAAAACTAATAACATGTAAAAATGATAATACCTTATGTCTAAATTTAATTTATCTTGAGAATATAAGGTTGTTTTAATGTTCAGAATGAATTGGTGCAGTTCTCCATATCAACAAATTAAAAGAACAAAACCCTATATAATTATCTCAATAATTAGATACTGCATCAATTCATAATAAAGATAGCAAACTAGGACAGAAGGAATTTCCTCAACCTGGTAAAGGGCAAATGTAAATATTCTATGGCTAACATCATAGTTGAGGATGGAAAACTGAATGCAAGGCAAGAATGTCAAAAGACCAGAAAAAGTAAATAAAAGGAATGCAGATTGAACAGGAAGAAATAAAGTTCTTTGAATTTACAAATTAAATTATTTTCTATGCAGAAAATCTTAGAATCTACAAAAAAAACAAAAAACAAAAAAACGAAAAACACAAAAGCCCTCCTAGAACTGATAACTGAGCTAGCAAAATCACAGGATTCAAAATCACTATAAAAATTAATATTTCTGTATTTCATTAATAATTAGAAATTGAAATTACAAAAAACACTATTTATAATAGCACTATGAAACATGAGATACTTAGGTACAAATCAAACAATATGTATTAAATCTATGCTGAAAACCTACAAAACACTGATGAAAGAAATAAGACACTGTTCAATGCTGAAAATCGCTGTCCAAATCCTAGTAGGAATTTTTTTTTAATAGTCAGCAAGCTGATTCTAAAATCTATTTGGAATGATAAATGAAATGGAAAAGGGAAAAAAATAAATAGAAATGAAGTTGAGGGGGCTGGGATTGTGGCTCAGTGGCAGAGCACTTGCCTCACATGTGTGAAGCAATGAGTTCAATCCTCAGCACCACATAAAAATAAATAAAATAAAAGATATTGTGTCCATCTACAACTAAAAAACATATTTAAAAAAATGAAGTTGAGGATTCATACTACCTGATTCAAGAACTACTAAAAAGCTATAGTTATCAAATAGTGTATTACTGCTTTTAAAAAAATAGCTGCATATATCTGTGGGAAAGAATAAACTATCCAAAAAATCAATACACAGTCAGTTGAATTTTCACAAAAGTTCTAAGATAATCCAATGGAAAAAAAATTTGCCTTTTCAACAAATGAACATCTATTTAAAAGAAACAAAAGATACTTGGCCCATATCTTGGCACAGGTCTTGGAGATAAATGAAAAAAAAAAAAAAAAAAAGATGGGAAGAGATTCATTTTGTAGAAAGTAGGGAAATAATAACTGTTTGGTGAATTGAATCATGGAAATTGAAGCAGAGGAAATACTGGAATTAGTTAAATCTTTCAACTGAGGAACATCATATACTTTATAATAATTTTTTTCACTAGCTTATTAAGCATCCTATTTTTCATAGAGTACTTTGTTAGATTGGGGTGCATTATAAAGTCCTGTTGAGGGATCACATTTAAATAGTAACAAAATAAGTGTTAAGTGCTACCTTTTTAGTACCAAGAGAAACCAGAGAAGGGAGCAGCAAATACCACACTCACCCTGAAGGGGCTTTCTACCTAGCCCCCTGAGCTCTGAGTACAGAAGAGGACCAAGAGCTGGAATATTCTGAGCAATAAATAAAGTTAATTGATATACTGCCCCTTTGAAAACTAAGAAATAGGTGTTAATTTGATAGCTTAAATCCAATATGGGATCTCTTCATCTGCTGCAGCTTGAATCTGTCATGGTTATCTCAGACTCAAAGAACAGGCAAAGCGAAGGAACCTGACGTGGTTTCCTTTTATCCTTCCTTTTCGCTGTTATTTTATCAACCCTAAATGAATTGTCTTTCTCTTGCCCTTGTACTATCCATTCTGTACAGTCTCTATCACAAAGAAATCAACCAAAGAATTTTTTTAAAGTTCCAAAACTGTAGGAATGAAAGATTTTTCCCCTATAAAGAAGTCTGCATCATGTCCCATGCACCACCTCCAGTGGGTTTCTAATGCACATTCTCATCTCTCTTTGAAGGATTGTTCATTGCAGTGTGTTCTCACACTTTCCTTAAACCAAGTACTCTTATTCTCCCCCAGTCTTCTATCACATAGCAAGAGCGTTGGTGGAAATTGCTTTTCCATAAAAAGAACTGTGCCACCTACTCTTCAAATGCCACTGATTAAGAAGATCATTGATCGATTTTTTCCCCCTAGGGAATAAATGAGGCTTTCCTCTGAGAGTGGAAAGAATGAAATAATGGGATGTAAAGAATGAAGATGACTGTGTGTTATGAGGAAAATGTTTATGCAGTTGCCATGGAAACAACATGTAGTCATTCAAAACAGGAGCTTGTATCTCAGTATTTGTCAAATATAAATAAGATATGGTTTGCATTTATTCCCTTTCTTGGCCTAAATTTAGCCTGACACATATGGTCATGTAAAATATGTTCCTGCTTTAGTATATTTGCTTAATGCTTACAGAAATCTAGCAATACATGGGCTGCTATGATTTAAAATCAGATACTTGAGTCATAGAAATAAAATTAGGGAAGCAACTCTCAGCAAATAGTTCCTAAAAACAAATGGCAATATATTCACCGTGCCTACTGCTGGGCTGTCCTGTGACTTTCACAATTAACAGAACTTATTAATTTTTCTTAATTGAAATGTATTCACAGTGTTAGACATAATTGGTACTAGCTAATTCTTTGTGAGTGATGTCTAATGCAGAAAATGCATTTCTCAAGTGGAATAAGGCACAATAGACCATGTTTCTGAATGTTTATTAGATTTCTCTGTTAGAAAACATCAGTAGCCTTCAATTTCTTACTTTAAAAGTGAGGCATGATAGAAATCTTGGGTGGACATACGTGAGTTTTGAGGATTTGGAGAATTTGACAAAAATATTCAGAGCTTGCACTTTTATCAGTAACTAATTCCAAAGATAATATAGAAAATGCAAACCCTGCACACTGCTACTGCCTTTAATGGGGACACTAAGTAGAACAATCGGAGAATCTAAAAACAATTAGAATAGGCTTCTTCTGTGGAAAACTGGCTGTAATGTACTTAACTCCAATACCTTATTGTTCATGCCAGCTTTGTTAGCCATTTCATAGCTCATCAGTTTATCACCCTATGTGTTTTCTCTTCTCTTAGATTTCCATAAAGACAAGCACTTAGTGAACAGATAGCCTAGAGGCATAATGTCTTATTAAAGCGATAATTGCTTATAGTCCAATAAATGTAACAGTAATTTAATGAGACCAAATAGCTATACAGATTGAACAGTAGAAAAAGGATAAGATTTTTCAGAGATAAATTTTAAGTCAAATTTTAAAAGTAAAGGATTTTTCTAATTTTGGCAATATTAAAAATTTTAAAAATATGTATACTTTTTAATCCAAAAATTAAACTTCCAAGAATTTATCTTAAGGCAATAAAGATATATGCAAAGATTGTGGAGAATGTTTACTAAACCCTGTTTATAACAGAGAAATATTAGAAACAGCTTAAAAGAATAAACAATTTTAAGATCAATACATAAAATGAAAGGATATATAACCATTTAAAACAGTGTTATAGAAGAATATTTACTAATATAGAATAATATTTGTGATGTTCACTGAAAAAAAGCAGAGATTGGATTGGAATTATATTAAATCTATAGATTAGTTTGAGGAAAATTGACATCATTGCTATGTTGGATCTTCTAAACAAAGAACACTGTGTTTCTCCATTAACTTAGGCCTGACTTTTTTTATTAGTGTTTCATATTTCTCAGTCTATCACTACTGTACCTGTTTTCTTAGATTTATATACAGCAGTTTTTCTTTTTTTCTTTTTTGAGATAATCTGCAAGGTATTTTTAAATGTTCAGTTTCCATTAATATATTGCTTGTATGTAGAGATGCAGTTGATTTTTGTATGTTGACCTTGTACCTACAGTCTTCAAACACTCAGAATTTCCAAGAGTTTTTTAAAAAAATTATTTTGTAGCGTCTTTGAAATTTCCTGCGTACAAAATCACGTCATAGACAAATGGCACAGTTTCATTTTTTTCCTTTCCAATCTGTATGTCTTTTTTTTTTTTCTTGCCTTTTTACATTTTCTAAAACATTTGGGATATGTAGAATGGGAAACATGTGAGTGTAGGCCTCCCTACCTTACTACCTCCTTTGCAGAAAGACAGTCAGTCTTTCACAATTAAATATGATGCTACCTATAGATCTTTTTTTGTAGATGCCCTTGAATCATGTGGAAGTATTTCCCTCTACGCCTAGTTTGCTGAGCATCTTCATTATGATGAGTGTTGGCTTTGGTGAAATAAATTTTCTATATCAATTGATATAATCATGTGGATTTCTTCTTTGAGCTGTTAATAGATTTATTGTTTAATATTTAACTTATATTCATGAGGTGAACTCCACTTGATTGTAAATGTCTTTTTTTTTTTTACATATTACTGGAAAATCTCATAGGGGATTTTTGTGTTTATGATCAAGGGATATGGGTCTATAGTTTTGATTAATTGAGATTTTATGTTCATTTACCTGGTTTGGGTATCAGGGTAAAGCAGATCTCACAAAATACTTGTTTGATTTCTGGAATAGATTATCCAATATTGATGTAATTGTGTCTTTAAATGTTTGATAGAATTTTCAAGTGAAACCATCTAGTCCTAGAGATTGCATGTGGTGGAGATCAAAAGGGAGAGAGGTAATTTGGTTTGGTTGTTTTTTAAATTCTTTTAGTGCAAAGATTTATTTATTTTTAGAGTAATTTTAAGTTCACTGTAAAGTTAAAAGTACATGTACCCCCTGCCCCCAACCATACACAGCCTTCGTCATTATCGACATCTCTGCCAAATCGGTACACTTGGTATAATTGATGATCCTATATTGACACATCATAATCACTCAAAGTCCATAGTTTACAAGAGGGATTTGCTCTTGATGAAGAATATTCTGTGGGTTTGGACAAGTGTAAAAGAAGTATCCAGCTGGACACGATGGCACATGCCTGTAATTTCAGAAGCTCAAGAGGCTGAGGCAGGAGGATTGTGAGTTCAAAGCTAGCCTCAGCAATTTAGTGAGCCTCCAAGCAACTTACTGAGACCTTGTTTCGAAAAAGGTCGGGGGCTGGGGATGTGGCTCAGTGATTAAACACCCTGGGTTCAATCCCTGATACACCCCTCAAAAAAGTATTCAGCAATATAATGTCATTTAGAGTATTTTCTGCCCTTTGTTCTCTACCCTTCTATCTCCCCTTCCCTCCAATCCCTGGAAATCACTGATATTTTCACTATTTCCATAGTTTGGCCTTCTCCTGAATATCTTATATTTGGAATCATGTAATGTGAAGCTTTTGCAGGTTGGCTTTCTTCACTTAGCATAATATGCATTTAAGTTCTCACCACATTTTTCATGGCTTGATAGCTGTTTTTTTTTTAAGTACTAAATAATATTTCATTGCCTGGATGTACTATAGTTTATTCATTAACCTACTGAGGAATATCTGTAGTTGCTTCCATGTTTTGGCAGTTATGAATAAAATGACTATAAATATTCATGTTCAGGTTTTTGTGTGTACATCAGTTTTTTGGTTTTTGTTTGTTTTTGTTTTATTCAGTACTGGGAGATTTTTTTGGGGGGGGGGTTTTCTAATTAGTTAGACATGACAGTAGAATGCATTTTGACATTTTGTACACAAATGGAGCACAGCTTCTCCTTCCTCTGGCTGAATATGGTGTAGAGTCACACCAGTAGTGTAATCACACATGTATATAGGGTAATAATGTCCATCTCATTCCACTCATTCATTCATTTCATTTCCATATCCTCACCCTGACTCCTCCCCTCACTCTCCTCTGCACAATCCAAAGTTCCTTCATTCTTACCCACCCGCCCCATCCCATTATGAATTAGCATCCGCTTATCAAAGAAAATATTCCACCTTTGGTTTTTTGGATTTGGCTTAATGTGCTTAGCATGATATTCTCCAGTTCCATCCATTTACCTACAGATGCCATAATTTCATTATTTTTTAAGGATGAGTATAAGTATATATATGAGTGTATATATATAGTACAAAATATTCCATTGTGTTTATATGCCACAGTTTCTTTATCCAGTCATTTTTGAAGGGCATCTAGGTTGGTTCCATAGTTTAGTTATTGTGAATTGAGCTGCTATAAGCATTGATGTTCCTGTATCACTATACTATGCTGATTTTAAATCCTTTGGGTATAAATGTGCCTGTATCACTATACTATGTGCCTGTATCACTATACTATGCTGATTTTAAATCCTTTGGGAGGAGTGGGATAACTGGGTCAAATGGTGGTTCCATTCCAAGTTTTCTGAGGAATCTCCATACTGTTTTCCATAGTGGTTATACCAATTTGCAGTCCCACCAGCAATGTATGAGTGTGCCTTTTTCCCCACATCCTCACCAACACTTATTGTTGCTTGTATTCTTGATAATTGCCATTCTGACTGGCATGAGATGAAATCTTAGAGTAGTTTTGATTTGCATCTCTAGCGATAGAGATGATGAACTTTTTTTTATGTTTGTTGATCAATTGTATTTCTTCTATAAAGTGTCTGTTCAACTCCTTAGCCCATTTATTGATTGGGTTATTTGTTTTTTTGGTGTTAAGTTTTTTGAGTTGTTTATATATCCTGGAAGTTAGTGCTCTATCTGAGGTGCATATGGTAAAGATTTTCTCTTTACCACATTTTACTACCATTTTCTGTAGGCTCTCTCTTCACATTATTGATTTCCTTTGCTGAGAAGAAGCTTTTTAGTTTGAATCCATCCCATTTATTGATTCTTGATTTTACTTCTTGCGCTTTAGGAGTCTGGGTAAGAAAGTCAATTCCTAAGCCAATGTGGTGGAGATTTGGTCCTAAGCTAATGTGGTGGATATTTGATTTTTTCATCTGTTAGGCACAGGGTCTCTGTTCTAGTGCCTAAGTCTTTGGTCCACTTTGAATTGATTTTTATGCAGAGTGAGAAGTAGAGGTTTAATTTCATTTTGTTGCATATGGATTTCCAGTTTTCTCAGCACCTTTTGCACCCCTTCATGTTCAAAACACTGGAAAAACTAGGGATAGTAGGAACACACCTCAGCATTGTAAAAGCTATCTATGCCAAGGCCAACATCATTCCAAATAGAGAAAAATTGAAAGCATTCCCTCTAAAAATCAGAACAAGACAGGGATGCCCTCTTTCACCACTGCTATTCAACATAGTCCTGGAAACTCTAGCCAGAGCAATTAGACAGACAAAAGACATTAAAGGATACAAACAGGAAAAGAAGAACTCAAATTATCACTATTTGCCAACAACATGATTCTATATTTAGGAAGATCCAAAAAATTCTACCAGAAGACTACTGGAGCTAATAAATGAATTCAGTAAAGTAGCAGGATATAAAATCAACACCCATAAATCAAATGCATCTCTATACATCAGTGATGAAAACTACCCGATTCACAGTAGCCTCAAAAATAAAAAAAGAATACTTGGGAGTCAATCTAACAAAAGAGGTGAAAGACCTCAATAATGAAAACTACAAAACACTAAAGAAAGAAATTGAAGAAGACATTAGAAGCTGGAAAGATCTCCCATGTTCTTGGATAGGCAGAATTAATTTTGTCAAAATGGCCATACTACCAAAACTGTTATATAGATTTAATGCAATTCCTATTAAAATCCCAATGGCATTCTTCATAGACCTAGAAAAAGCAATTATGAAATTCATTTAGATAAATAAGAAACCCAGAATAGCCAAAGCAAAAAAGAGTGAAGCAGGAGGCATCACAATACCAGACCTTAAACTATACTACAGAGTAATAGTAACAAAAACAGCATGGTATTGGTACCAAAACAGACATGTAAACCAACGGTACAAAATAGAAGACACAGAGATAAAACCACGTAAATACAGTTATCTCATACTAGACAGAGGTGCCAAAAACATACATTGGAGAAAAGTACTGGGAGATTTTATACAGTACCAAGGGCCTCATGCATGTTAGGCAAATGCTTTACCACTGAGCTACACCCCAGCCCTTGGACATTAGTTTTCAACTCTTTTGAGTAAATAACCAGGTAGCATGATTGCTGGGTCATATGATAAGAGTATATTTAGGTTTTCAAGAATCTGCCAAACTATCTTTCAACATAACTATGCCATTTTGCATTCCTACCAATAATGAATAAAAGTTTTTGTTGCTGTACATCCTGGCTAGTATTTGGTCTTTTTAACATTAAGAACTTTGGCCATTCTAATAAGTGTGGCCTTATTATATATCTTTTTGTTTTATTTTGCATTTCCCTGGTGACATCTTTGATGAAAGAAATCAAAGAAGAACTTAATGGATATTCCGTATTTATGAACAGAGACTCATATATATCTTTTTGTTTTATTTTGCATTTCCCTGGTGACATCTGATACAGAGCATCTTTTGAATAATTCTTACTTTTGTATTATCTTTCATGAGGTATATATTAGGGTCTTTGGCCCACTTTTTAATCAGAATGTTTTATTGTTGAGAGTTAAGGTTTCTTTGTATATTTTGGACAATGGTCCTTTTTCTGATGTCTTTGCAGATATTCTCTACCATTATGTGTCTAAGTTTTCATTCTCTTCACAGTATGTTTTGCTGAATAGGAGTTTTAAATTTTTAGTGAAGACCAGTTTATCAGTACTTTCTCCAATGAATTATATTCTTTGGTAATAAGTCATCATCAAATCCAAAGGTGACTAGACTTTCTGCAATGTTGCCTTCTAGATGTTTTATACTTTTGCATTTTGCAGTTAGGTCTGACTCATTTCAACTAATTTTTGTGAAATGTCTAAGGTCTCTGTCTAGATTCAGTCTTCTGCATGTGGACATACAATTGTTTCTGCATCATTTGTTGAAAAGAATATATTTTCTCTATTGTACTCCTTTTGCTCCTTTTGCTCCTTTCCTAAAGATCAGTTTATTATATTTGTGACTCTTTTTCTGGGTTTCCAATTCTGTTCTGTTGATGGTTTTTGTGTTTGTTTTTGTTTTGGCTAGTACCACATTGTCTTGATTACTGTAATTTTATAAGTCTCACAGTCTGATAATGTCAGTACTCCAACTTTATTCTTCTCCTTCAATGTTATAGTAGTTGTTCTGGATCTTTTGCTTCTTCATAAAACTTCCTATGATTTAGATCTTAAATGTCCCCCAAAGGTGCTAAAGTCTTAGTCCCTGAAGCTGGTGGCACTTCTGGGAGATGGTAGAAACTTTAGGAGCTGGGGCCTATTTGGAGAAAGTAGGTCACTGGGGGCATGCCCCTGAAGGGTATCTCTTGTCCTGGGGTCCCTCCCCATCTGCTTCCCAGCCATGAAGTGAGCAGCTCTGATCTACCATGTGCTCCCCACCGTGATGTTCTGTCTTGGCAAAGGAGCAAAGTGATGGGACCAAGTGACTGTGAACTGAAACTTCTGAAATCATGAGCAAAAATAGATCTTTTCTCCTTTAAATTGATTTCTGCAGATATTTTGTCACAGTGATGGAAAGCTGAATAAAACAGAACTGTAGAATTCATTTGACAAAATCCACAATTTAACCTGGGATTTTGATTGGGATTGCATCAATGAAGTCAGGAAGACCTCACATCTTAACAATATTGAGTCTCTGTTCATAAATATGGAATATCCATTAAGTTCTTCTTTGATTTCTTTCATCAATGTTTTTTTTTAAATTTTCCTTATATAGATCTTGTACATACTTTGTTAGAGTTATACCTAAGTATTTCATTATGAGAGGTACCAATATAAATGGTTATGATTCTCTGTATCTGCCTTTCTCTCCAGTTTTGCAGGCAGCATTTTGCCCTGTGACCTCATTTCTTTTATGGATCTGAGAAGTTACTGATTTTCCAACTTTTTACCTGTCAAGGCAGCTCTTAGACCAGTTGATCTGGATACTTTAACTTCTTATGGAAGGTCTTTGACTACAAAACCTACTACTTTCATAGCTATGGTGCTTTTTATGTTATCTAGTTCACCTTAGGTAAATTTTGGTAATTAGCAATTTTAGTGAATTGAGCTTTTATCCAGTTTGTCAAATTTAAGTTTGTAGAGTTGTTCCTAATATTCTCTTTTTATTTTTTTCCAAGTGTCTTTGAGGTCTGTAGCTTTATCTCACTTTTCATGTCTATGATACTGGTAATATATGTCTTTTTCTTATCAGTCTCAGTAGATATTAATTAATTAATCTTTTTAAAGAATTTTCTTTAGGTTTTTTTTTTCTTTTTTCTACTTTGTTGGTGTTTCTGTCTGTAGTCTTATTATTTTCTTTCTTCTGTTTGTTTTGTTTGTCATTTTGTCATCAAATTGCTTATATATTCTGGATATGAATCTGTTATTGGGTATATAATTTGAAAATACTTTCTATTCTGTTGTCTTTTCACTTTCTTGATAGTGTCTTCTGAGCATCAAAATTTTAATTTTTTGGAGTCCAGTATATAGATTTTGTTGTGCTGCTCTCTTTTGGTATCATATCTAAACATGCCATGCCCAGACTCAAGGTCATGAAGCTTTCTCCTATGTTTTTTTCCTAAAAGTTTTATTGTTTTAGTTACATTTTGGAATTTGATGCATGTTTAGTTAATCTTTGTATATGGTGTGAAGGCGAGCTCCAGCTCTTACATGTGTGCACCTATTCTCCCTAGCCCTCCCTATTCTAAACATCTATAAGATCTACTTTTTAAAATTCCACATGCAAGAGAGATCATGTAGGATTTGTCTTTCTACCTGGCTTATTTCACTTAATATAATGATTTCCATTTCCATCCACCTCTGACAAATGGCAGAATTTTATTTAGGGTCAAATAGTATTCCATTGTATATATTTATACCACATTTTCTTTTTTCATTCATCAGATGGACACTCGGCTATTGTGAATAGTGCTGCAATAAATGTTGGAGTGCAAATGTCTCTTCAACATTCTGACTTCATTTCCTTTGGATATATGCCCATGGATGAATGGCTGCATCTTATGATGGTTCTGTTTTTAATTTTTGAGGAACCTTCATACTTTTTCCCATAATGGCTTTACTAATTTACATTCTCACCACCAGTGTGCTAGAGTTCCCTTTTCTCCAGCACTTGTTACTTTTTGTCTTTCTGATAATAGACATTCTACTGAAGTGAGATGATATCTCCTTGTGGTTTTAATTTACATTTCC
The DNA here is from genome assembly GCA_004024805.1 of Geosciurus inauris. NCBI lineage: Eukaryota > Metazoa > Chordata > Mammalia > Rodentia > Sciuridae > Geosciurus > Geosciurus inauris. The sequence goes on along the minus strand of PVHX01007114.1, from coordinate 31,720 downwards.
CTCATTCTTAGTAACATCAAACATTTTTTCATAGTAGACCCCTTTATGTCTTCTTTTGAGAAATGTCTATTTCAATCCATTGCTGATATTTAAACAGGGTATTTGGGTTTTTGCTATTGAGTTTTTGGAGTTCCTTATTTTTCTGGATGTTAACCCCCTCTCAGCTGTATAGTTTACAAATTTTTTCCCATTCTGTGAGTTCGATTATTTCCTTTGCTATGCATAAACTTTTTTTGTAGTTTTTAGTGTACAATCTTGCATCTCCTTGGTTAAATTTATTCCAAAGTGTTTTCTTCTTTTCAATGCTAGTGTGAATGGAATTGTTTTCTTTATTTTCTTTTCAGGTTGCTCATTGATAGTGTATAGACAGTTCACTGATTTGTGTGTGTTGTTGATCTTGTATCCTGAAACTTTGTTCAATTCATTTATTGACTCTAATATTTTCTGGTGTATGTGTGGATTCTTTGATTCTCTGTGAGATTATATAATGTGTAAATAAAGAAATTTTACTTCTTCCTTTCCAATTTGAATGCCTTTTACTATTTTCCTGCCTAATTTGCTGTGGCTAGAATATCCAGGACTGCATTGAATAGAAGTGGTAAAGTTAGAGTCCTTATATCATTCCTGATCTTACAGAGAAAGTTTTAGTCTTTCATTATTTGGTATAGTAGCTGTGTATCATGTGTTTCACTGACACCCTTAAGCTATGTGAGTTCCACTTACTCTACAACCTTTCCATCGTTTGATATTGTTATACTTTATCATTTTAGCCATCATGGTTGGTGGGAAGCGATATGTAGTTGGGATTTTAATTTGCATGTCACTGATGACTAATTACATCAAACACTTTTCTGTGTGTTTATTGGCCACAGAATTTGTCTTTGAGGGGTTCTTTTTCATTGAAAGTCAATGTTAGATAATTTTTCATGTAAATGTGTATTGAATTCAGATGGAATCAAGGCCCTCAATGATTGTTTAGTTTGGGCCTGTAAGTTGTTCTTGTCAGTTTTACTATTATTACTGCTATGGATTCACTTTTATAATAGAGATTTGAAAAAATGAAGCCCTATTATGTAAAGTATATGATTATTAGTAATTTATAAGCACTTAAGTGGTGTTTTTGTTTGTTTGTTCATTTTCTGGTACTAGAGATTGAACCCCAGAGGCATTTTACCACTGAATTGCAGTCCCAATCCTTTTTATTTTTTATTTGGAGTCAGGGTCTTGCTAAGTTGCTGAAGCTGACCTCGAGCTTGCCATCCTCCTGCCTCAGCCTCCTTAGTCACTGGGATTATGTGCATGTGCCATTGCACCCGGCTCACTACAGTGTTGGAAAACATTTTTTTTTTCTAGTGTTGAAACAATAAAGCAATAGGGTTGTATTTGGAAATTAGTTAAAACTTTTAGAAGAATTCAGTTGATACTACATATTAAGAAGCTGTATTTTGCCAAGTGGCATACTGATGATTCTGAATGATATAAACAATAAAGATCTGAACATTTATTTGTCAGCAAATGGGTATCACTATGTTGTGCTAATGATCTAAGCATCCCTGGAAATGAAGCTGTATGCAGCTGGCTGTAATTAGGATTGGATTATTTCATGCATGGGAGACACTGAAATTTCTTTAATTCCTGAGATCCTCAGCTTTCTAGTTATTGTGCTCATATCCTGCAACTTTAAAAGTGCTGGTCTATTTCTCGCTAAATATTCAAATGAATACAAACAAACATATAATCAGGTTGCTGTTGTTTTCACTTTCTGATTTGGAAATGAAATATTAAAGAATGATTCAGAATTCTTGAGATAGCCTATAGATTGGTCTTTGTCAACTATATTGAAATACAAATACAAAAAAAAATCTTGGAAAATATAGTAAAATGTGACAGATAAACTCCAGAAATCTCAGTCACAATCAGTTTGGAATTGCTGGTAATGACAGTTCCTATAATTTGGAATTAAATTTTAGTCATTGTAAGATTTTAGCATATGAAGGGATGTTCTGTTTTACTTGGTGTCCTTTTTAAAAACCATATTATTTGTCTGCTTACATGTGGCTTTAGAAAAACTAACTTTATTAAGCATTTGCTATCTGCCTTAGCAGCTATTAGTCTCTCTTAATTCTCTCTAGTCTTCATCGCAGTCTTGTAAATCCAATTCCAACTGAAGAAACTAAAGCTCAAGGAACTCTAGAAACTAAGACTCTTCTCTAAGGTCACAGAGCTTAGTAAGTGGTGAGTTTAACTGAAATTTATCTGATCCCCAAACCTGTAGGTTTTCTACTGTACTAGTGTTTCTTACCTTAGTCCAGTCAAAGTAAAATTTCAGATTGGACTTTGATGTTTGAGCAATTGCTCAAATCAGTAATATGCAACTACTGTTAGAAACCACTGTATAAATATCCCATGCTTACTATTATGAGGTCACACTTCAGTAGAAAGAATAGTATAGTAAAAGCACACATTTTCCTTTACAAGTATGAGCAATATTGTTCATTTCTCTTTGCCAAAGCATATCTGTTTGAAACTATGGTATAAGATGGTACACTGAGAACATACTGCAACCTCCCCTTACTACACATTCCTAAAAATAATCTTCCTTTCCTCCTCCAAAGAATATGTAGTATGAAACATAACTGTGATAGGAAACAAAAAGCAAATGGGCCAAAACCCGTGAATAACCCCAGAAAAAGGAATTGGAATATAGATGAGAACTATAAAATAAACATAGACATGGAATGTTATAAAGGGAGTACTTCATGTTTAGCCTGCTGGACAAGCAGATGTGTGAATCTGCCTCTCCCTGCCATTATTTTTCCTTGCTGTCTAAGGTGCAAAAGCAGAAATGTTGTTGTCAATATCTAAAAAGGACAAGAACTACCCAGGGGCACATTTTATCCCCCACTGCCTAATGTTGCTTACATACATTAGTCATAGACTAATAAGATATTTCTAAGGTCTAGACAAAAATAAACTCAAACTATTTGAAGAAAACTAATATGAAGAAGGACATCAAACTATACAAACAGAAAAACTAACACCCAGCATCAGACTTAATAAAGAAAGCAGATCAGGATTTTAGAATAAATATAATTACTATCCTCAAAGACATGCAAAAATCACACTGTATTCCTTGAAAAAGAATTTTTTTTGAAATTTTTGAAATGAACAGTTTAAACAGACAGAATGACTAGGAAGCAAAAAGTGTAAGTTGAGGGCTGGGATTGTGGCTCAGTGGTAGAGCACTTGCCTGGCATGTGTGAGGCACTGGGTTTGATCCTTAGTAGCACATAAAAATAAATAAAATAAAAGTACTGTGTCCATCTACAACTAAAAGTAAAATAAAATAAAATTTTTAAAAATATATGACTCCAAGGCTGGGATTGTAGCTCAGCGGTAGAGCGCTTATCTCGCATGCGTGAGGCCCTGGGTTTGATCCTCAGCACCACATACAAGGCAATAAAATAAAGACATTGTGTCCATCTACAATTAAAAAAAATATATTAAAAAAAATATATATGACTCCATATATGCTGTGATTCTACATCACATACAACCAGAGAAATGAAAAGTTGTGCTCCATCTGTGTACAATGAATCAAAATGCATTCCACTATCATGTATACCTAAGTAGAATAAATAAATAAAATTTAAAAAAGAAAAAAAAATATTTTTTAAAAAGAAAATAAATGACCAAACTAAAAAAGTATAAAAGTAGAAATCTAACAGCAATGTATATTAAAGATATGTTAACAAAAGATAAATAAAATTGGAAAATCTTTGCAAGTCTGAACAAGAAAATATACTAATCAATTATTAGAAATTAAAAAGGAAGCATAACTAAAAATACAAAGATTTGTAAAATAATAACAACTCTGCGGACAAGTTTATACTAATAAATGTGAAAGCCTTGACATATAAATGGGTAATTTGTATGATTTATTCACATTGCCACAAGGAAATGTAACAGCCCTGAATTATCTAGTAATTATGAGAAAGAACTGAAGAGAACATTAAAATTTTGTTCCTACAATGGCACAGGTTTTTATAAACTTGCATTGTGTTTAAGAAAAAAAGAGCCGGGCAGATGGTGCTCGCCCGTAATCCCAGCACTCTGAGAGGCCGAGACAGGAAAATCTCAAATTCAAAGCCAGCCTCAGCAACTGAGTGAGACCTTGTCTCCAAATAAAACACAAAATAGGGCTGGGGATGTGGCTCAGTGGTCGAGTACCCCTGAGTTTGATCCTTGGTATCAAAAAAAAAAAAAAGGACCTTACCCAACTGGTTTTTTTTTTTTTTTTTTTAGTTGTAGATGGACACAATGTCTTTATTTTATTGCTTTGTATGTGGTGCTGAGGATCGAACCCAGG
>PVHX01007114.1:0-27251 GCA_004024805.1 Geosciurus inauris | reverse complement strand
GAAAGAGAGAAGAAGGAGAAGAAAAAGAAAGGAAGGAAGGAAAACTATGATTCTTTTTCACTTATGGTGATAAGACTCAAAAATCATAAATAGAATATTAAGAAATCAATCTACCAATGTATTGTTTATGGAGAATCTATCCTAGGAATGAAAGTGTGGTTTTGAGCATTATAAAATCTATTTATGTAGTTTACTCTGTTGTTATTAAAGGAGAAAACTATGCAATCATCTCAATAATGCCCCTAAAATGTGTTCAATAAAATGCAACAGTATGGTTTTGGCACAGAGAAAAACAACTAAATCAAAAGAACAGAGTAAACTTTCTGAGACTGGCCTGAGTATATCTAACAAATGAAGTGAATAATAAATGTGGCATTTAGAATCAATATTTAAAGAATGGACTACCCAAATAAATGGTGTACATTTTAAAAACCTCTCACACCATTCATAAAAACATATTCTAATATAGAAAACACTTGTAAATGTTAGAAGAAAGTGTTTTTTATGACCATGAGGTTAAGGAAGACCTTCTTAAGTGATATCTCAAGCTCAAAATTCATGAAAAATGAAAGATTGATAAATTTAGATATAACAAAATAAAAACTTCCTTATGACAAGATACCTTTAATAAGTTAAAAATATAAGTGCCAGACTTTAAAAACTATTTTCATTGGGTCAAAAAAAGTATTTATATTTACAGTTAGAAAAGCAAAGTAAGGGAGGAAAATGGGGACAGAATATGAGCAAGGAATTTCTAGAAAAGTAATTAATAAATATTGGGAAAGATGCTTAATCTCACTAGTATTCAGGGAAAGGCAAGTTTTAAAAACAATAAAATTGTTTCAATGTACCAGATTAGAAGAAATATTTTAAGTTGATCTGCCTAGTACTAGTAAGAGTTTGTTGGAGATAATTTTTACCTGTCTCTTAATGCCACTGCAGAGTTCTTTGCATTCCATGATTACTGTTCAGGTAAAGGAAAAACATGAGTCAAAACTTAAAAGCAAGTCAATACATATCATATTTAGGGAATAGTTATATCATTCTTCATGATTAGAGGGTGACTGAAGGGACTGGGAGATAGAGCTGAAAAGGTAAATTGAGTTAAAATTGTGAAGAGTTTTGAATACCCTAACAATTAGGTTTTTATCCATGAATGTTGAAGATTCATCAGAGGTTTCTGATCTGTGTGATGAGTGATTTAGAAGGGGAGACATTTGGAGCAGGAAGACCAGTTAGATGTCAGAGACAGTTGTTTGAATATGAACTAAGCTAGTAAATGTAAGCTTATCAAAGAGAGGGCAGGGGCAAGAGGAATGGACAGGGTTGACCAACACAGTATCTGGCATCAGGCACTTATAAGGGACTATTTTCAGCTTGCCTTGTTCAAATTTGAGATCTGTAGTAAGATTTAACTGATGGACTAGATTAAAGGAGAGAGGGCTAAAAGTGAGAAAGAAGAATAAAAAATTACTCCTAGTTTTTCTTTGGGCTAGTAGATGAATGGTGGTTATCTTTTACTGAGATAGGAATACTTTGCATGTAAAGACACCTGGCACCTGGATGCCAATAGTTCTTTTGAGACCCTGTTAAGTATGAGATGCCTCTTAGTCAAGAAGGTAGCTGTATAAAGGAAATTAGAATTTAAAAGAAAGATATGGTTTAGAGATAAAATTTGAGAATAAGAAGCATATAAATTTGATTGTATCCAAAGCCATGGGACTGGACAAAATCACTTAGGGAGAAAGAATGGAAAAGGAAGAGGAGAAAAGGCTAAGGAATATTCATGGTCACTTCAACACTGAGAAATACAGTGTTCAAGAAGCCAGTGAAACATAATAAGAAAGTGGCCAGTGATGGAGAAAGAAAACAACAAGTTACAGGGTCCCAGAAGTTAGAGAAGGAAGTATTCCAGGAAGGACAGACTGGCTTTGGGGGAAATATAGCCCTTGGTGACCTTAGCTTGCAGAGTTTCAGCAAACTGATGGAAACAAGTTCCAGGATGGAGTGAGTTGAGAAGAAAATGGATGGGGAGAATTTAAAGGTAATCTTTTAAAGTAATTTTGCTCTGACCAGGTTTGATCCTCAGCACCACATAAAAATAAATAAAAAAATAAAACAAAGGCATGTGTACATCTACAACTAAAAAAAAAAAAAATTTTTTTAAAAAGTTCAGATCCAAAACTTCAGTTCACGTGCAGAAACCATCCTGGTCTTTGGAATTCATTTCTATAGAACACTCATGACCTACCTAGTTGGGTGGTGGTTGGTGGTGGTGTTTCTCTTTTACTTGTGATCACCATTTTTCTGAGGGTCTTGAGGAGGGAGCTGAAGAAGAACTGAAAAGGACAATGAAACCTAGTCCTCTCAGAAGGGGCCTATCTGTCTGTCCTCAGAGTGCCAAAACTTGTCTGGTTATATTTTAATCCCTGTTCTTATTTCCCTCTTGCCTTGATTTCCTAATCTAGCTTATTTTTTTAACCTAGTATTTCAAATATTTTTGTAATCCTTCTTGAAATGATTATAACTTTCTGAGTCCTCCTGGGAATAAAGTTTGACATAGATTAATTCTAAAGGTTATTACTAGATGTTTCTTTTTAAAATATAGAAAGTTGCAAAGAACATCATAACCCACTTTAAAAGGTAAAAGGCCACATAACCTTAAAAACAAAAAAGTAATTTTGCTCTGGAAGGTAACTGCACAAATGTAGTGGTACCTAGAGGGGAACATGAGTACAAGGAGATTACGGTGCATTCATATGCCAGTGGGAATTATTTGGAACTGAGGGATTGATGTTGAATAGAAAAGAGGTATTGCAGGAACAGTCCTTGAAAAGTCACAGGTAAATGGGATCCTGGCTAGAAATTGTGTTTGTCAACTTTCTGTTGCTGTGACAAAATACCTGATACAAACAACTTAAAGGAGGAAAAATGTATTTTGGGTCATAGTTTTAGAGGTTTCAGTCCATGATCAGCTGGCTTTGGGCCTGTGACAAAGCAGTGCATCACAGTGGGGAGGACATAGTGAAGTAAAGCTGCTAATCTTATAGTGTATGGAAAGCAAGTAGAGAATGGGGCCTGGATCTTAATATACCCTTCAAAGCCATGCCCCCAAATGACCTAACTTCCTCCAACTGGGCCCTACCTCTTAAAGGTTCTACTATCTCCCAATAGCACCACAGGCTGGTGAGCAAGCCTTTAACATATGGCTTTTGGGAGACATTTAAGGTTCAAACCATAATAGAAGAATTGACTTTATAGAGAAACAGTGAACACTGTTTTTATTGTAAAACTAGAGAAGACAAAGTGTGTGTAAGTAGATTGTTAGGGTGGTAAAATTCCTGGGTAGATGAGATAAAATTTATCTGGATGGATCTGTTTTCCCACTAAAGTATGACGCAAGGTTATCAGTAGTTAAGTCATCTGGGGAAGGGATGTTGAATGGAGGAGACAAGTAAATTTGTAAAATTGTTATCTTAAAATGGCAAAGTAAATATATAGAAAGAAATGACTGAATTCTGTGTCTGACAGTGTTAAGTCCCTATTTGAGATTTGTGGAAATAAATTTTAAATGGGCAGAGTTGGCACAGTTGTATGAACATGCACTGTTCATCTGCTCTGAAGCAGACTTAAACGAATGGTGGAGTTGTCATTTTATAAGCAGAGGGAAAGAAGGAGCAAGAGAGTGTCTGCAAAATGGAAAACAATTATTTGTGGATTTTAGTCTAGTTAAAGAGGAAAGGTAAGAATAATGAGTGAAATGTTAAGGGTAATGATTTTATATCTTGCTGAGATCCAAGAATTGTTGGAAAAGGAATCGTATTCTAAGCAAGCATACCAGGTGAATCTGATACATGTGGATTAATATCTGTTTTCAAATTTCACATGTCTATTTAAACACAGTGAGAAGTGCATATAAGAAAATGAATTTGTATGAGTGTGTAGGAAACTATTGATCATCAAGACTTTAGTAGTGAATAGATTACTAGACAAAGGAAATGGATATAATAATTGTTCTATTATAGGATTAGTTTTTAAAACATTAAATGAACAACTCTTGAATTACACTTGCATGCATTATAATTTTTCTGCAATTATATTGCTCAAATATTAGTTAGAAAGAAATCTGTTGAAAAACAAGCACAGTTATATGCCACATAATGAAGTTTCTAACAGTGACAGACTGCATATATGGCAGTGGTCCTATAAGATTATATTGCCTAATAGGAAAAGAAGAAGTTAAACTATCATTATTTGCTGACAACATGATTCTTTACTTAGAGGATCCAAAAAATTCCAACAGAAAACTTCTAGAATTAATAAATGAATTCAGCAAAGTGGCAAGATACAAAATCAATACCCATGAATCAAACACATTTTTATACATCAGTGATGAATCTTCTGAAAGAGAAATTAGAAAAACTACCTCATTCACAGTAGCCTCAAAAAAAATGAAATACTTGGGAATCAATTTAACAAAAGAGGTGAAAGACCTTTATAATGAGAATTTCAGAACACTAAAGAAGGAAATTGAAGAAGACCTTAGAAGATGGAAAGATCTCCCATGCTCCTGGATAGGCAGAATCAATATTGTCAAAATGGCCATACTACCCAAAGCACTATACGGATTCAATGTGATTCCAATTAAAATCCCAACATCATTCTTTGTAGAAATAGAAAAAGCAATCATGAAATTTATTTGGAAAAATAAGAGACTCAGAATAGCCACTATATTACAAAGCTATAATAACAAAAACAGCATGGTATTGGCACCAAAACAGACATGTAGATCAATGGTGTAGAATAGAAGAACAGAGACAAACCCACATAAATACAGTTATACTAGACAAAGATGCCAAAAACATACACTGGAGAAAAGATAGCCTCTTTAACAAATGGTGCTGGGAAAACTGGAAATCCATATGCATCAAAATGAAACTAAACCCCTATCTCTCACCATGCACAAAGCTCAACTCAAAGTGGATCAAGGACCTGGGAATTAGACCAGAGATCCTGCATCTGATTGAGGAGAAAGTAGGCCTACATCTTCAACATGTTGGATTAGGCCCCAACTTCCTTAACAAGACTCCTAAAGCGCAAGAAATAAAAACAAGGATCAATAAGTGGGATGAATTCAAACTAAAAAGCTTTTTCTCAGCAAAAGAAACAATCAATGAGGTGAACAGAGAGTCTACATTCTGGGAACAAATTTGTGCCACATGCACATCAGATAGAGCACTAATCTCCTGGATATATAAAGAACTCAAAAAACTTAACGCCAAAAAAACTAACAACCCAATCAATAAATGGGCTAAGGAGCTGAACAGAAATTTCTCAGAAGAAACTATACAATCCGTCAACAAATATATGAAAAAATGTTCAACATCTCTAGCCATTAGAGAAATACAAATCAAAACTACTCTAAGATTTCATCTCACATCAGTTATCAAGGTATACAAGGGCAGTTATCAAGGTCAAGACAGATATATGTACAAAAATTTCAATCCCTGAGCAAGTATTATTTATTTAGGGATCATAAGTTATTGAACATTAGGTAAGAGAATATAAAAGGTATCAGGTGATACATATGTCATCCTCATATCTGGCATAGACTTGCTTTTCAATAAACATTTACTGCATGAAAAAAAAGAATACAAACAAGAAGTATTAGCGAGGATGTGGAGGAAAAGGCACACTCATACATTGCTGGTGGGACTGCAAATTGGTGCTACCTATCTGGAAAGCAGTATGGAGATTCCTTAGAAAACTTGGAATGGAACCAACATTTGACCCAGCCATCCCACTCCTCCATCTATACCCAAAGGGCTTAGAAACAACATACTACAGTAATGCAGCCACTTCAGTGTTGATAGCAGCACAATTCACAATACCTAAACTGTGGAACCAACCTAGATGCCCTTCAATAGATGAATGGATAAAGAAACTGTAGTATATATACACAATGGAATATTACTCAGCAATAAAAGAGAATAAAATTTTGACATTTTTGCAGATAAATGGATGGAGTTGGAGAACATCATGCTAAGTGACGTAAGCCAATTCCAAAAAACCAAAGGCTGAATGTTCTCCCTGATAGGTGGATGCTGATCCATAATGTGGGAGGAGGCATGGCAAGAATGGAGAAACTTTGTTCAAAGGGGAGGGAAAAAAGGAGAGGGGACATGGGGGCAGGAAAGATGGTGGAATGCGATAGACAACGATGCCCTACATTCACATATGACTGCACGTATGGCGTAACTCTATCTTGTGTACAGCCAGAGAAGTGAAAATTTGTGCTCCATTTGTGTACAGTGAATCAAAATGCACTCTGCTGTCATGTAAACCTAATTAGAATAAATAAATAAATAAAAATTTTGAAAGAAGATTATATTACCTAGTGATGCCCTGACCTCAGTTTGTGGAAATACACTCTGTGCACCTAACAACACATTTCTCCCATTGCAGCCCTGTCATTAAGCCATACATGACTATATTACAAAATGACAAAGAAATTGCTTCTAGATTGTCCTATTTTTCTTTATCCAGTCTAGTAATAAGTACATGTGTTCAGGCTGAGGATGTAGTTCAGAGGTAGAGAACCCTAGCATGAGCCAGACCTTGTTTTCGATCCCCAGTACTGCCAAAAAAAAAGTATACATTCTCCCCTTTTGGTGTACATTAGAAACACCTGAACTGCTTCTTATAAATGTTTCAGCTTTATCTCAGACCTGCTGCCTTAGGATTTATGAGGATGTAGTCCATGTGTCTGTATTTTGAAAAAGATCCCAGATGATTGTGAGAAGCACTAAAGGTTGAGAACTATTGCAGTGTAGTAAAATAGAACATAGACTCTGACATTATATAAATCTGGGTCCAGAGTTCAGATCTGCCACAATCTAGGTGCATGATTCAAACTTAAGTCAAGGGTGCAGGTCAAACTACTTAATCTCTCCTAGCTTCATTTTTCTTGCTATAAATAGGAATGGCAATATTTTATAAAGTAGCGGTGGGGATTAAAGGAGATAGTAAATGAAAAGTGCCTGTCATACCCTAAGTTGCAGCTATTGTTATTCCAGTAGAATGAAGTCTTCCTCAGTTTTCATCTTGGCTCATGAAAAATGAGGTTTCTCAGAGATCCTTTTTCTACATCCAAAAGAATGTTTATGTAGAACATCCTCAAGATACTTTTATATATATACTTTTTTAAACTTTATTTTATTTATATATATGTATATATATTTTTTCTTTTTTCTTTTTTGATTGTGAAATAAATCTAAATGATCTAAAAAAGAACATCTCCTGTTAGGGCTGGGATTGTGGCTCAGTGGTAGAGCACTTGCCTTGCATGCATGAGGCACTGGGTTCGATCCTCAGCACCACATAAAGATAAATAAAATAAAGATATTGTGTCCATCTACAACTAAAATATATACATTATATATATAATTGAAATTTAAATGAGTCTGATAACGTTTTAATGAATCCTTCTCATTGAGGGTCAACGTTCCAAGATGGGGAATGGAGTTTTCCTAAGGAACCAAGATAGTAATAGAAATGGAAAGTTTGCATCAATCAAAAGCCCAACTGTGGTCAGAGACCTCACTTACCTCTGGCCCTTCTAAATTTATTCACACACACAGTTACACACACAAATCCCTATGTAATATACTTCCTGTAGCTCTGAGTAGCTGGAAAAAAAACCCTGGAGTATCGGGAAAATGGGAGGGAAATTTAGAGATGGATTCTCACAGATTTTCCAAGAATGGACCTTTGAAAGATCAAGTTGACATAATGACTTAGTTAATAGTAACAGACTATCCCGCATTTATAGTAAGTTTTGTAATTGTAAAAGTGCTATTATGCTTAATTATTTAGTGATTTGAATTCCAGGATTAAGGATAACATCACACTTGTTGCCTTTAAATTTTTAAATTATTCTCAAGGATTGTATGTGTATTTATGTATGTATGGATGAATCTGTACCCCATGTACCAACAATAATTTATTAAAGAGTATTATTTATAATCTTGTACTCTTCTCCTATAGAATCCTTCCTCATGTCTCCACCAGAGATAAATATTGTCCTTAAACTTGTGTTTAGCATGCTCTTGCTTTTCTTAATAGTTTTACTGTATGTCTTTCTTTTCCTAAATAAATTGCTTATATTTATTTATATTTTTAGACTTCACATGAAAAAAATCTTACTATATGCAATTTTCTGTGGCTTGCTTTTTTGGTTTCTCAGTATTGTTTGTGAAATTTACCCACACTGATGTTTTAGCTGGAGTTCAACTTGTGACTTATTTTTTGACTTTATTACTTCTTTTCATATACAGAAGTTTAAAATTTTTAGTGTTGTCAAACCTTTAATGGTTTATGCTTTTCATGACTTGCTTTTTGTAACTTGAGATCATAATGATCTTCTCCCATTTTCTTCTGATAATTTTGTTGTTGTTGTTTTTTGTTTGTTTCTTTTAGGTCTTTGTCTTGTCTGGTATTGATTTTTGTTTATACTGTGAGGTAGGAATCTTTTTCTTTTTTTTCTCCTCCTTAAATTAGAGGGAAATCATGCTTTTCCTTTGCTCAAAAATTTCTACATCTTCTTGTCTTTCTCAACTTAAGTCAAAGTTCTTAAAGTGGCAAAAGGGCCCTGGGTAACCTGGTTCTCTCAAATATATCTGCCTCATCTCTTATACCTTGTCCAGGGAATACTGGACTCCTTGCTCTTCCTTGAACACTCCCCAGATTTTTCTACTTCAGGGCCCTTGACTTGCTGTTCTGTCTGAAATTTCCAGATTACCACATTACTGATTCCCTCATGCCCTAAGTCTCTGCTCAAATGTTATTATGGGACCTTCTCTGACCACCCTAGCTAAAAATCTCCCTCTATCACTTACACACACCCTCTTAAGTTGTGTCTCTCTTCTCTGCTTCAGAACTTACCTAAAAATCTTCTGGGTTTGGTGTAGCTGGGTGTGCATGGGGTAGGTGGGCATTTGTCAAATGTTGATTTAATATCTTGACTGGCTTTAGGATTAGGTTTTCTCATTCTTAAGTCAGTTTTAGTAAGTTTATCCTCTTAAAATTTTTTATTTTACTTTTTGAATAGTAATATGTGCCCACAACACAGCCATTCAAGTTGAAGAAGCATAAACAATCAAACATATATATATATATATATATATATATATATATATATATATATATATATATATATATATACATACACACACACACATGTGGTGCTGAGGATGGAATCCTGTGCCTCACATGTGCTAGGCAAGCACTTTACTACTGAGCTACAACCCCAACCCTCAAGATATCTTTTAATTAGAGCGATTTACTTTGGGATTTGAACTTGCCTCAAGTTTACATTTGGACTACTCAGAAAATAGTGGCAGAGAAAGTAGGAGGCCTCTTAGTCTTCAGTTCCTTAGCATCTTCTGGAATAACTGATTATTTCTGGAGCCAGTTTCAAAGTTATTCTTTGTCTTATTTTAAAAACAGGTATATTGATATGTCACGAACTTGAGACAAAACTTGCTAGTTGCTAAACCATAGAACAATGGGTTTTTGTCAATGAAAAAAGATATGAATCCTTATTATCCATCATATGCTTGTGGGGTCAATCTCTGGATTTCTAAATGATAATGTTTCAGAATTCTTTTCAAACCTCCCAGATCAAAGACAGGTTTCGTTTTGTTTTACTTGAAATATCTTCAGAATATTTAACTAGCAATGTAATGCGAAAAATAAAAAAATAAAAAGCCACAAGAGAAAAGGAGAAGAAAAGAGCTACTGTTCTGTTTCCCAGTAATGGTCTTTCCTGTCTGTATAACATTACCCACATACCCTTTTATTTTCAGTTGCTGCAAACTTGACAGAATTGAAATGAAGGTATTGGTTTATTTTTTTCTTAAAGATTGATTGAACCAGACACAGTGGCTCACACCTGTAATCCCATTGGCTTGGGAGGTTGAGGCAGGAGGATCGCAAGTTCAAAGCCAGCCTCAGGAATGACGAGGGACTAATCATCACAGAGCACTGTGAGTGTATTAAATGTCAACATTGCACATATTGGAGATTATATATAACATCATGTTTGATGTAGACCTTCTGTATCTTTTACTTCGAGGATTGCCATTTATGTAAATTTTATTCACACACACATACACACACACACACACACACACACACATACACATACACACAGTTTGAGCATCCCAAATCCAAGATCTGCAAGGCTCCAAAATTTAAAACTTTTTGAGCACTGACAAGAGGAAAATTCTTTACCTTGAAACTTTGTTTTATGTACAAAATTATTTAAAATATGGTATATGGTATAAAATTACCTTCATGCTATAAGATATAAATATATGAAGCATAAATGAATTTTGTGTTTTAACTTAGGTTGCATCCCCAAGTTACCTCATCATGTATATGTAGATATTCCAAAATCCAAAACAATCTGACATTCAAAATTCTTCTGGTCTCAAGTATTTTAGGTAAGAGATACTGAACCTGCATGTACATATATTTTTGTCTCCACTCAGATTGCAACATTGTATATTTGTGGGTCAGGACACTTTCTAGAAAAAAAAAAATTGATGCCAACAACTATTTTTAAGCAGAAACTATAATAGATAAGTATATAACTAGATGAAAACAATTTTAGTGGCCTATGTCTTAAGAGATCTTTTGACGCCAAGAAGTTGGAACCTTGGCATTATCGGCATAACCATTCCAGTATAACAACAGTCAGTGAATTATATTATTGTGTCTACTATTGCAAGCTCCATGTTAACATACAAACAAAAAATGTCTTAGAATAATGTAGGTGGGAAATAATCTGGAGACCATACAGTGCAACTGCAAGGTAATAGCCACCCACTATCAGGCAATGTAGTGTGATCCTGGAGAGCTCAAACTCTGGAATCAGATCACCAGGCCTGAAATCTAACTCCTCTAACTCTGTGATCTGGGAAAGTTGCTTCAAAGTGTTTCTGTTTTTTCATCTATAAAATAAAAATAATCATTGATTTGAAGCATAGAAAATTTTGCAACCCAAAAGCTAATGAAAAATAGGGAACCATGGTAAATTTTTGAACAGTGTTTTGAAATTTCATCATACAAGTTACACAAGGAACATTATTTTAGTGACTGCATATGGATGGAGTGTGAGGATCTAGTCACAAAGATACCAGCTGGGAGTCTGCCAGAGCAATCTAGACATGAAAGGTGCAACTATGGAAATGAAAAGTGATGGTCAAGACCAAAAGGAAAAAAATCACTATAAAAAAATTCTCAGGCTGGGGTTGTGGCTCAGTGGTAGAGCGCTTGCCTAGCATGTGTGAGGCACTGGGTTCGATTCTCAGCACCACATATTAATAAATTAGTTAAATAAAGGTCTGTTAACAACCAAAAAATTTTTTTAAAAATTCTCCAAATTTCGTGATGGATTGGATGTTTTAAAACACCCCTCTCTCTACAAATGGCATCATTCAGCAAAAATCTTAGAAAATACTGATATAGCAGCTCAGTGAAAGTCTTCTATAAGTGCTGTCAGAAGTTATGAACTCTGGGGACTCCAGCTGGTAATGTGTGCATTTACTTACACCTTCCTTTGCCCCTTTGTATACAAGAGCACAACAGGAAATATTGGCTTATCCCTGTAGGAAGTATCTCTATAGGAGATGCTTACTGAATGAATGCCTTTGTTTAGAACTAATTGACCCTTCTTAAAACAGCAGTTTTTTAGAGCTTACTTAATTAGGCAGACTTTACCCATCTGATAAGTCAGAGACAAATCAAAGTCAACAGTCATATTGGAGAAGAAAAGAAAGCACAGAAGGAAGGCACTATTATACAAAAGAACAACATACCAGTAAAAAATAGGCAATTAAGAAAATGTTATTCTAGTTTGAACATTGAATTATATCACTGATCTTTTTCTTGCATTGTTACCAGGTTGAACCAATCTTTTTTCAGTCTTGTCTTGTAGTGGAGTGTAAGGATGTTCATAAATTGGAGAAGAGTCTGAAATTAGAAACCAAAAAGTATCTCAATCTCTTGATCTATTTTAAATTCATATTAGTGATAAAGCAAGAAAATGACTTAAAACTGGTTTATGAGAATTCCCTTAAGATATACCCGAAGAAATGGACTTTGACTCAGAGATAGTCTTCATTGTTATTTGTGTTTGATAAACCTAACCAATGTAAACAACCAAGTAAAACCAATAAATCTCTGAAATGAGACTATTTCCCTTTAAAATTAATACATTGTATAATTGGGTAGGAGTCTGAAGCAGGAGGACCACAAGTTCAAGGTCAGCCTCAGCAATTTAGTGAGACTCTGCCTCAAAATAAAAAATAAAAAGGGCTGGGGAAGTAACTTAGTGGTAGAGTGCCCCTGAATTCAATCCCCAGTACCCTAAAAATAAGTAAACACACACATTGTCATCTTATCAGATACTTCCAGCAGATCTTTTTGTGTGTGTTTTTTTAATTTTTTAAATTTATTCTAATTAGTTATACATGACAGTAGAGTGCATTTTGACACATCATACATAGGATGGAGTATAACTTTTCATTCTTCCATTTGTACATGATGTAGAGTTACACTGGTTGTATAATCATATATGTGCATAAGGTAATAACATCTAATTCATTCTACTATCATTCCTACCCTATGTCACCTCCCCTCCTTTCACTCCCCCTCTATCTAATCCACAGTACCTCTATTTTTCCTTGCCCTCCCTTATTGTGAATTAGCATCTGCATATCGGAAAACATTTGGCCTTTGGTTCTTTGGCTTATTTCACTTAGCATGATTGCTCTAGTTCCATCCATTTATTGGCAAATACCATAATTTCATTCTTCTTTAAGGCTGAGTAATAGTCTATTGTGTATATATACCACAATTTCTTTATCCATTCATCTGTTGAGGGGCGTCTAGGTTGGTACCATAGTTCAGCTATTGTGAAATGAGCTGCTATAAACATTGATGTGGCTGTGTCACTATACCATGCAGATTTTAAGTCCTTTGGGTATAAACTGAGGAGTGGGATAACTGGATCGAATGGTGGTTCCATTCCATGTTTTCCAAGGAATCCCCGTACTGCTTTCCATAGGGTTGCACCAATATGCAGTCCCACCAGCAATGTATGAATGAACCTTGTTCCCCACATCGTCGCCAACACTTACTGACAACAGATCATTTTTAAAGTATCTGGCAGAACTACTGTTTTCAGTGAAGAGAGGAATATGTCAATAGTTTTGCTTTAGTTTATATAACTGGATGGTGGTAATATCAACTACTTAACAGATTTAAATAAGTATTCTCTCTATGAGCAAATACATTACTACTCTCCCTACTAGTCTTATTTGAATAGTGACTCCTAATATAAGTTACTTTCACAAGATCTTTTGTCTTGACACAAGAATTCATAATTCCCTTCTGTTAGTGAAGTATTAAAGACCACTGCAGACATCAAAAACAAAACAAACAAAACAATGTGTTTTGTGAAGTAGTATCGAGATTGCTTGCTTTGAAAGTTAAATTATAAGGAAACTCTTGCTTGTAAATGCATTTCATCCCCATGGAACATGTCTTGGCTCTAATCACTCTAAACCAGAAAACTCTGTCAAGGCACGTGCTGCTGTTTTTCTGTTGATAGAAGCTAAAATTGAGGTGGTGAAAGGCATGAGGTGAAACTAGGTCCTTTCCAGGTTGGATTGAAAGAATGGAATAAAGACTTCAAAGTTTGCTACAAAAGTAAAAGTTGTTATTAATGATTTACAGTAGTAATCAAATGATGAAAATATTTTGTTTCTGGAAGCTTTCTTGGCTGTAGGCTAATTTCTACTTCTTTACATCAGTTTTGGCAATCATTTAGTCACTATTAGCTTCATTATTATTGGACTTGGGTATGTAGCTCAGTGGAGAGTGCTTAGCATATGCAAGGCCCTGGGCTCAATCCCCAGCACCAAAAAAAAAAAAAAAGATTGCTTCTCAGACTTTAATGTACATACTAAACCAGATTGATTTCAGTAGTTTCTAAAGTGGGGCCTGCGACACTGCATTCCTTTTCCTTTTTTTTTTAGTACTAGGGATTAAACTTAGGGGTATTCTACCACTGAGCTACACCCTCAGCTCCCCTCTCCCCCGTCGACCACTCTTTTCTTTTTTAGAGACCTGCTTTCACTAAATGCTGAGGCTGGCCTCATACTTGTGATCCTCTTGCCTTAGCCTCACAAGATGATGGGATTACAGGCAAGTGCCATCACGACCAGCAAGACACTACAGTTCTAACAAGCTCACAGGTGTCACTACTGATGCTTCTGGTTAGTGGGTTATGTTTTTGTTTTTTGTTTTTTTTAAGATGGACACATAGCTTTATTTGATTTATTTATTTTTATGTGGGACTGAGGATTGAACCCAGTGCCTCACACATGCTAGGCAAACGCTCTACCACTGAGCTACCACCCATCCCCTAGTGGGTTATATTTTGAGTAGCAAGTGTAAATGGTTGTTCTTGTTACTTGTAGCACTGTTTCCTTACTTTGACTTTTTTGCCTATAAGATTATCCCTGTGTACCATTTATTTTGCCACTTTAAGCTGTTTAATAATGCTTACTTTTCTTTAGCAAAGAAAATTGCCTCTGGAATACATAGTGGGAACTCCATGCTTTGTTTCAGGGCTGTAATGATATGCCCCAGAGGAGCCTGTTGTTGCTTCTCTTTGCAAAATATTGAATCACGAAGACCCAGTTAATTAACAGAGATTTTCCCATTTGACCAGGGTTAACTCTAAAACATGGGTTTTACAGTAGGACCTGGACTGTGTGACCTTGGGCAGGTTACTTAATTTCTTTGACCTTCAATTTCTTAGTCTAAAATAAAAATACAATGAAATTTTCTTAGTAAAATGCTAAGGTTGTTGGAATAATTAGTGATTAACAACCATTTATATTAAACACCTGGTGTAGACCATATCACTACAGTATGATAGGAATTTAACAGTAGTTAAGTATTGTTGCCGGTGAATGGAATGAAGCAAGCATTAAAAATTATTTAATTTTTGCTATGTCAGACATTTAATTAGCAATGTAGTTAACAGAGAAATAAATTTTGAATTGTTTTCTTTGAAAGAAAAGATTATGTTTTTATTTTTACTTTATGGTTTTTGTTTTTTTCCTTTTTTTGGGGGGGTGGGTTGTGGTGGTGCTGGGGATTGTACCCAGGGCCTTGTGCATGTGAGGCAAGTACTCTACCAACTGAGCAGTATCCCCAGCCTTTACTTTATGTTTTTGCTTTATTTTGGGTTTTTTGTGTTTTTTTTTTTTTAATATCCATTGGATTACTTTGGAAGACTGAGAGTCACATCACCTTTCTGAATGTCCATTAGAACCCTAGTGATTAAGAAGAGATTAAATTTTAGATTCTGAACTTTCTTTTTTAAAAAGGAAATTAATTCCATTCTATCCTAACTCATCTGAATTTTTTAAGCCAAATAGTGGCGTTGTTGCTGTATATTTTTCCTGAGTATTTTGGTATAGAGGAGAATCATCAGGAACAACACAGCTGGTACCTTGAGGAACATGACATAAAGTAGGCATTACATGTAAGCCTACAGAAGCCAACAGTTGTTCAGTTACTAATCTTTTCAGACAGAGCCTTTAATTTGGCCTCAAACTACTGCAAGTTATCATAGAAGTATTTTTATTTGCTGCCAAAATCCTTCACAAAACTTCCTAGTACATTCTGAAATGCAAGCATAGAGGCTATAATGGGGTTTTTATTCCCTTTTCTCCCACGCATTAGTTTTCTTGTAGTGGGCTTAAAACGTTTGCTCAGTTAGATGCTGCATGACAGAGTCTTTCCAATAGCACATGTGTTCCAGGATAACCTATTAGCTATATTATATCAATGAGAACTCTAGCTGATGGGGTATTCATCTGTAAGAAAATATTCTCTCAGTACCCCTGGGCTTAGCAGTGCAGATCCTCACTATCATTTGTCTCACTTCAAAGCTAATTGAAATCAGCCAGCCTATGTTTCAAAATATCCTACACATATTACCAACCATCTGGCTGCTCACAAATGATGAAGACATTTCATATAAAACCTGGTTAATGCACTACCCTCTCACCTCTAGAGAACAAATCTTGCCTAGGACACATATAGTCTTCTTTAATATCAGTCTATAACAGGGCCGTCATTTGGGTCCCCAGACTCATAACAATTTGGCATAATCCTTCCCAAATGACTGACCATGTGATACATGTTCAGAATGATCTTTACCAGTCTCATTCAGAACAGCAATGACAGAGCAGAAGGTTTATGTGTGACCATAAGATCTAGAATATCTACAGTACATTGCATGTGGGTAAATGGCCTATGCAACTGTTTTTAGTAACTTGGTGTTATTTTCTCTGATTATATAACAATAAATATTGAGTGAGATATGTGTTTATGGTAGAAAATTTGGAAAATGAACAGTTCCAGTTAACATTTTTTTATCATTAGCCTTTAATTCTTTAAAAATTAGGTTTGTGTGTATTTTTAGCAAAACTAGGATTATTCTGTAGGTAGTTCTTAATCTTCTTTTTAAACCTACTAATATTTCATGAATTTTTTTAATACTAGGAATTGAATTTGAGGTGCTCAACCACTGAGCTACATCCTAAGCCCTTTTATGTATTTTTAAATTTTGAGACAGGGTCTCTCTAAATTACTGAGGCTGGCCTTGAACTTGTGATCCTCCTGCCTCAGCTTCCTGAGTCTGGGATTACAGGAGTATGCCACTGTGCCTGGTGAACGTTTTTCACTTATGTAATCATCTCTACTTTAGTAACTGTCATTGTATACCATCTTAAATTAAGCTATTCCCTGCTGTGGGACATTGAGGTCATCTCTCTTTTACCTATCATAAGTAACACTGTTGGAACATCAGTAGAAACTTGTGCATATAGATTAATCGTTGAGCAGATCATTGCTTTTCATTAAGATAAATTCTTAGAAATTAACTGCAAGATCAAACGACATAAATTTTTAATGTACTTTGCTTTTATTTTGTTTCATTGTATGTTTTGGGAATAGTTTCATACATATTGCCTTATCAGTCTTGAAAAAATTGCACATTTTTGTACTTTTCTTAGAATGTGTAGAATACTCCACTGCCTAACCAACAGTTAAGCATGGACTATTTTTCCCCATTTTAGAACAATTTGATAGTGATTAACTGATTTTTCACTGTTGTTTTAATTTTGAATTCTATGAGTTTTTATAAGATAGAGTATTGGTAAAATGAAAATTATTTTTGCTAAGATGTATGGGGTAAATTTCTCATATGCCTGTTAGTTCTAACCATACATTAATAAAAGAGTTATCTTCCTTTAATCTAGTAACATGTTCTAGGTGGTAATGTCTTTATTATAGGGGTCTGAGGTCTCTCCAGAGGCAGAGGAGACCTCTACTTGGAACTTCCAGGTCCTTGATACATCACAGAAAAGAATCCAAGGATACATCAGGTTTTAGCAAAGAGGAAGAGCTTTATTAAAAAGTGAATGGTGACAATGTGCATTCTCAGAGGAGAATACTAGCTATCTCCAGAGTGAAATATACTTCCAGGGCTTAAGGTTGGAGTCCTTATTAGCTTACATGATTAGATAGAATATATATGATCCAAAGGGCTGGACTTCCCTCAGAATTAGGAAGTATTAAGCAAGGTCATGTCTCCCCATTAGGAGGTGTGGTCTGGCATGAAGCTTTCAGCTTACATCAGTGTCTCTGCTGGTTAGGTTGTCAATTTGATGATGAGGCCAGAGTCTTGATCCAATCAAATGTGAGCCCTTAGCTTCACAGGGATAATGGTCTCTTTCTACCCCTTACGCTCCTTTGTCCAGCTCATGGCTCAGGAGTCCAGAAGTCACCCATTCCACATTGCAACAGCATTTCTCCTTTACAGATTCATTTTTTTTTCCTATTTCTCAAATTTCTATCTCAGTAATAAGCAGTAGGATTCTAGCTTCTAATGGCATTGTTTGTTATGCTTCCTTGTAGCTTCTGAGTAAAAGTTGGAATTTTTAAACCAATCAAATCTCCTTTCATAGTATATTTTTATTAATCATATCTTTAAAAACCAAACAATTTTACCAATATCTGCATCATCTTTTACCAAATTTCTCATGAAGTACTTCTATTGCCAGACTTTTCACTGAAGAACATTTCTTTTACTCATTTATCTTACTAGTTAATCATGGCCATCTCTTCCTACCCATTACCAGCTTTTGTTTTTTTCCTCTCTGGCCATGCTGGTAGTTGAATTCAGGACCCCTACCCTTTGAAAAACAAAAATCCAATTACATTTTGCCCTTGTCATACTTAAATGCTAACCTCTGAGAATGTGTTAATTTTGTCGAGAAGAGAGAGAATGTTGATGTAACAGTTGGAATAACAGAAGAATTGCTTATTAATAAATGAATTTTAGTATGTAAAATTAGGGTAGTTTAAAATTATAGTGGAACCACTGAATTAAGAGTCTTAATTAGTTAATGAGGATAAAGTACTTTGAAGATAATGAGCACTTTTTAAGTGTTATTGTTTTTGATAGTTTCATTCTTTGTGGTAATGATAGCTTAGAAGTCATTTTCACTTTTTAGTATCTCAACCAAAAAGATTTTAGTCCTTTACTGCCCTTCTCAGTCCAGACCCTTCGTTGTATAAGAGCACTACTGAGAGTGTAGCATAGACAGCTCTATAATTAGGTTTGCATTAATGGCACCTTTACACTCTACTTATTTACCAAGTAGATTTGGTTAACAGGGTTGGTTTTAATTTCCTGCCTATATAGGTGTAGCCTGATTAAAGAGCCCTTATTTTAAGGTATCTGACATTAGAACCCTAGAGCCACAATCTGTAATTGTCACTCACCGAACAAACCAGTCTCATACATACAAAGAAATAGTATTACATTGATTTATTTTTATAATTGCTCTCACTATTAAATAGTGGGTATACTTCCTGCCTAATAATATTAAAGTTTAATATTTTTGTGGTAATTCAGATTATTGAAGAATTTCAGAATGATCAATCAGACATTTGCTAAATCAGTTCTATTCCTTCATTTCTATTCCCTCTGCCACTAACCTAGTTAAGACCTCATTACCTCCCACCTGCACTTCTGGAACTGCCTTCTTATTAATCTCCCTACCTCCAGTCATTCTCTGTATTGCAGTTCATTTATATAGTGCTCATAGATTAATCTTAATCTAAAATATAGATATGATTAATTTTAGATTAATCTTAATCTAAAATATAGATATGATTATATTATTCTTCTGCTTAAAATATATATTTAATTGACTATTTCTAGATCTAGCTGGCATTTAACAATTTACATTATTTAATCCTACAGTGAGATGCAGATGGGAAATAATGCCAGCAATCATGAACAGTGAGATGGGAAAGATTGCTGTAATGCTTCAGCATTGCATGAACATTACATGTTCGTGATTTCTTACTTTCAAAGCTTTCCTTAACTAGCCTATCACGTCCTCTACTCCTCTCTTCTTAATACCCCACATTCAGAGCTATGGACTAAATGCAGTCTGTGCATTGTTAAATGGGTGGCAGTAGGCCATACATGGGAAATTATGTAGCCTTTCTGGTCTAGTAAACCAGAAAAGAAAAACTGGAAAATTATGAATGCGGCCTGCAAAAGAAAGAGCCAGTTGGGAGATCCTCAGATTTTTGTCTACCTATATCACTGACTGACTCTTGAACATGCATGCTCCAAATAGACTCAGACTAGCTGAACAAAAACAGAACATCTGCTGCATGAGAAATATGTTTGTACTCAGATCTTAGTCTACTAAAACAAAGGAAGCACTACCCACTAGAGAAAAATAACAGAATCATGAATCTCCACAACTAAGGGTACAATCCAAAATTACTCAAAAACGGAACACATTTTCAGTTGAAAGATGATAAATTGATTCCAACGCCTAGATGAACTAGATGTTGGAATTAACAAATAAGGGTTTTAATATAACTGTTATAGATGCTGTCAGTGAAATAAAACATGACATGTTTTCAACGCATGGAAATCTCAGTAGAAAAATGAAGTCTTAGCAGGGAAGGAGAAACAATAAAAAACCAAATGAACATTTTAGAACTGAAAAGTACTATTTCTGGAATGAAAAATTCACTAGATGAACTTAATAGTTGAGTTGTGCTTCTGAGGAAGGAATAAGTGATCTCAAAAGAATCAATATTAATTTTCCAAATTGAAAACAAGAAGGAAGAAAGATTGGAGGTGTAGGGGAATGAACAACCCCTCAAAAATCTGTTAGATGATATTTAATGGTCAAATTGACCTATAATTGGAATCCCAAAAAGAGAGGAATGAAAGAATGGAGCAAAAAGAATATCTGAGTAACTAATGGTTGAAAATTCCTCAAATCTGATAAAAGACAACAGTTTGTAAATACAAAATGCTAAACTAAACTAAGCCAAATAAACACAAGAAAGCCCTGGCCAAGCCATCTCGTGGTCAGAATGTTGAAAAACAAAATAGCAACAAGAGAAACATGACATGTTACATGCAAAGGACCAACAGTCTGTTAATGGTTGACTTCATGTCAGAAACCATGAAGGACTGAAAAAAGAACAGCATCTCAAAGTGCTAAAAGAAAAACTGTCCACCTCAACCTCTTGGCCCAGTGAAAGTATTGTTCAAGAATGGAGGGAAAATAAAGACATTTTTGTATAAAATAAAGAGAATTTGCTACTATAGACCTTCTCCACAAGAAATGCTAAAGGGAGCTCGAGGCTGAAGATAAATAATTCTACATGGGAATTTTAATCTTTAGTGAAGAATGAAGAACATCAGAAATGCTTCTGAGTAGAAATCAAGAGCTTTTTTTTCCTATCCTTTTTTAACCTTTTCTCTTAATTTCTTTATAGACCATAACCACTTAAAACCAAAATTACAACATTATCTTGTAGAGTTAATACTGTGTGTATGGAGAGGGAGGCATATGGGCCTAAAAGATTACAAACTTGTATTTTATGTCAAATAGTCCATTATTAACTATAGATGTAGTTAATATTTAGTGTATATATACATATATACATGATGTATGTGTCTGTATATATATGTATGTATTTATATCTATCCATCCGTAGTGGCAGTTATTATTTTAAAAATACAAAATATTATAGAAATCTATCAGGAAAATTAAACAAATTTAACAAGAACATATAACAAACATAATGTGTGTCTAATATTGGTACTTCAAAATACATAAAGGAAAAATTGACAGAATTAAAGGGCAAAACAGTTTACAATCATGGTTGATTTTAACACCATCCTCTTGTCAATCCAACTGACACATAGATTATCCTAATAACATTTTCAACCACCTTGCCTTAATTTATATTTATAGAACATTACAACAAATAATGGCAGAATACACATTCAAGTGTACATGGTACATTTACCAGAGTATACTATAGTATGCCATCCCCCAAAACCCTCAGATTTTAAAAGATTGGAATCATAGAGTTTATTTTCTGGCCACAATGAAATTAAATCAATAAGATAATAAAAAACATACCTGTAAATTATCATTGGGTCAGAAGAAATTATAAGAGAATTGTAAAATATCTTAAACCGATAATTAATACACAACATATTGAGATGTGCAGGGTGCAGCAAAAGTTGTACCTGGAGAGAAGTGAGTAGCTTTAAATGTCTGCATTATAGAAGAAGAAAGATCTCAAATCAATAATTGATAAGCAGATTCTAAAATTTATATTGAAATGCTAAAGGACTAGAAAAGCCAAAACAACATTGAGAAAGACAACAAAGTTGGAGGACTTAAACCACTTGATTTGTAAGGCTACAGTAATCAACAGTGTTCTACCAAGTAAAGAGAGACAAACAGATCCAATAGAAAAGAATAGGGTGTCCAGAAATAGACACACTCCTGTATCACATTTGTTTGTTTTAAACAACTGTGCCATGTTAATTCAATGGGCAGAACATAATCTTTTCAACAAATGGTCCCAGAAACCATGTTGCTATGTGGAAAGAGAGAGAAAAAGAGAGAGAGAGAAGAAATCAATCTCTGCTTTTACCTTTCACTGTATACAAAAATTAATTCAAGTGTATCATCGATCTCAATCTAAGAACTAAAACTATAAAACTTAGGGAATATAGAAGAGTGCATTCATTAGTGCTCTTGAGTTTGCTGAAAAGTTCTAAATCAGACACAATAATCACAAAATATTTTTAAAATACAAAAAAAGTATATGCTCTCAAATCAATAATCTGAGCCAGAGATCAATAAACTATGTTACTGTGGGCCAAATCTAACATGCCTCCTCATTTTTATAAGTAGTGGTAAAGGATGACAGGCCAGGGGAAAGGAAGAGTATACAGTCATGCTCATTTGTTTACATATCAACTGTGGCTAAATTCATACCACAGTGGCAGAGCTGGGTAGAGACAACTAGCCCTGCAAAGCCTATGCTTAGTATCCAACCTTTTCCAGAAAATATTTGTCAGAACTCAGAGCTTCTGTTTTTTGGTGTTTTGGGGGGAATTTTTTTGAAGAAGTTACAGAAAACTTTATTTTCTGTAGAAGTTACAGATAACTTTATTTTTTTTAATTTGTTTATTCTAATTAGGTATACATGACAGCAGAATGCATTTTCATTCATTGTACACAAATGGAGCACAACTTTTCATTTCTCCGGTTGTACACAATATAGAGTTACACCATATGTGCAGTCATACATGGAACTAGGGCATTGTTGTCCATCTCATTCTACCATATTTCCTGCCCCCATGTCCTATCACCTCTCTCCCGCCTCTTTGACCAAAGTTTCTCCATTCTTCCCATGCCTCCTTCCCCATTATGGATTAGCAGTCACTTGAGAGAACATTCAGCCTTTAGTTTTTGGGGGTTGGCTTGCTTTGTCTAAGCTTCTGTTTTAAGAAACTAAAAAACGAAAAGTTCAACACAAAGCAAACAGAAAAAAGGAGATAATAGCAGGGGGGAAGTGGGAGGAAGGAAAGGGGAATGGGTATAGTAATGATGGTTGATCGAGATGGTCATTACCACTCCTGGTGCATATATGAAAACACAAATGGTGTGACTTTATCTGGTTTGCAACCAGAGAAATGGAAAAACTGAGCTCTGTTTATGTACTATGACTTGAAACGCATTTAAATAAAATAATTAAATTAATTTTAAAAAAAGGAGATAATAGAAATCAACTACATTGAGGGGGAGGAAAAAATGAAATAAAACACTGGTTTCTTGAAGGAAAAAATTGAGAGAAGATATAAGTTGCCAATATTAAATAAAGAAGGGACATTATTGAAAACCCTTCTGATTTTAAAAGCATAATAAAGGAATATAGTCTCTGCTTGCAGTAGTTCCACTTACAACTTTTCCACTTTGTAATATAAAAGCAATACATATTCAGTTGAGACTGTACTCCAATTTTTGAATTTTGAGCTTTTCCCAGGCTAGTAATAGTTCAATACAATACTCTTCATGATATTTTGTGGGAGCAGATCAATTGCAAAGGGGCACAATGTTCTTTTTTTGAGTGAGGAAACTTTTATATCTTCATTGTGTTAGTTACACAGTTGTGTACAAATAACAAAAATCAAACTGTACACTTGAAATTTGTGGACTTTATTATATGTAAATAATGCCTTAATAAACAAGGAGGAAAATAAATACTTTTCATCCTTTAAGCCCAGGTTTATGCCACCTATTGATAAAAGCTTCCTTTTATTTTTTTTACCAGAAGTAATATTCCATTTCTCGCAGCTCCCAGATAGAATAGAATTCTCTATTCTATATCTTAGGGTGCTACAATTTTCTTTCTCTACCCAAGAAACCAAGTGTCTGTGTTCCTTTAAAAAGTTTCTTTATTTTTGGGCTGGGGTTGTGGCTCAGTGGTAGAGCATTTGCCTAGCATGTGTGATGCACTGGGTTTGATTCTTAGCACTGCATATAAATAATAAATGAATAAAATAAAGGTCTATCAACAACTAAAAAAAAATATTTAAAAAGAAAGTTTCTTTATTTTTGCTGTCAGCGAACTCTAGGAGTTATCACCTGCATGTAAGGGACATTGGGTAAATAACTCAGGCTGGGGTTTTGCAAAATAGTTGACATTTTCTCTAATTGTACGTTTTCCATATAATTTTTTATTTAAAAAAATAGGCTCATAACATTAAATCTGAATTAATTGATGACTTTTTGATAGAATCTGCCTTCTGTCTTATCTGTCTTTGTGGTACTGGGGATTAAACCCAGGGCCTTGCACTTGCTAGGCAAGCACTCTACCACTGAACTATATTCATAACCTTTCTTTTTATTATTCTATTTTTATTTTTATTTTGTTTTGTTTTTTGAGACATTGTTGGGCAAATTGTCCAGCCTTGCTTTGAACTTGTGATCCTCTTGCTTCAAACTCCCAGGTAGCTAGCATTTTAGGTACACCACTGTACCCAGCTTCACAGGATTTTTGAGATAGCATTGCCCTGGTTTGTTGCTTGCATTTGATCTACATACAAGTATGGAGTTTACTGAAGACAGCAGGTATCTATGCCAAATATACAAAGAGGTCATTGCATCTGAAGACATTATAAAATAGGAAAAATAATAAAAAGAACCTTGGAGACTGAAAAACCAGAACTGCTGCCCAATAGCTATAATGATGTAACCTCTGAGAGAATGTTTTATCTTCTCAGATATTTATTTATCTGTAAAAATGAAATGAGAAATCTTTTTTCATACATTTGTTTTTAAAATTCAGGGCTGGGATTATAATTCATTGGTAGAGTACTTGCCTGGCATATTCAAGGCTCTGGGTTCAAACCCCAGCAGTGCAAAAAAAAAAAAAAATTCAATGGTTATATATGTTAGTTCCATACCCAATAATTATTAGTTTTTCCCCATTCCTCAATCATAAGAAAAACATAAGTCTTATAAAAGACATAATCCTGCTTAGAATGAGGAACTGAATAAATAAAAATGAATGAATGTTTTGTGTAAACACTAGAGAAACTTAGTTTTACCTTATTTTTAATAATCAATTTTCAGTATGAATTATGATCAAACATTCACAGTAGTTTATTGAATAATGATTATAGCAATAGTAAGTCATTATTTTGCTTAACATTTACATGCTAAGTAATTTTGTTGTTATTCAATCAACATTATTTAGCCAAAATTGAAGTCACCTCCATGATATCCTAGTGGAGCCATAGAATCTGCACTGCATAGAATTTCATCCATTTTTAATATTATGATACATTAAACCATAGTATTCTTTTAGTTCTGTTTTTTATCATTTACTCACTAGCACTCAGTAATACTATGTGATCTCTGTAACAGATTGTTATTATTGTTAATCCCCATATGATAGGTGAAAACTAAAGTTCATAGGTATAAATAATTGACTCAATGACACATAGGCAGGATGTCAAAACAGATTGAATCCAGTGTATTGATTTCCTATTGCTGCTATAATAAAGTGTCACAGATTCAGTAGTTTAAAACAACACAGATTTATTATCTCACAGTTCTGAAGGTCAGAAACCTGAAATAAGTTGGGGCTTATTTCAAGCTAGAATCAAGATAATAATTTCACAGGTTTGAGGATTTAGGATGTGGATGTCTTTTGGGATCATTATTCTGCCTGCCATACCCAGTAAAAGAAAAAAATTAATATTTCATTATGTCTTCTAAACATCTTAAAGAAAGAACTAGTTATTGTCATTCCATTGTACAGATAAAGGATCCTGAGGCAGAAACAGTCTGTAACTTTGCTGGAGTTCTGTAACTAGTTGGCCTGAGGGGATCTTTTAAGTCCCAGAAAATCTACCAGATCCTACTTCCATAACATTTTTATCAGTATTAGGCATTTGATGCTAATATAGGTATATTGCCTTCGTGTCTCCAGATAATCAAACTTGAATTCAACCCAAATTAGACTTGATTCAATGCCCTTGCCATCTGTTAGCTCGTTTGATAGTTTCTTGTATAAAAGACATCTCTTTTGAAGGGTAAAGAAATAAGCTCAGGATAAAATGGATGCAGTGTTTTGACTTTAATCAAGTACTTTGAAAATCTCTTGTTGCTAATATTTTAACTCAATAGTTTAAGTTTGTGAAAATCTTGGGCTTATATAGATAAATTCTATCATATACATCAAACAATTTTAAATTTTCTATTAAAAAGACATAAAAAGGTTATCTTAGACTGGATTTTTTAATTTTTTTTTGATTCAATAAATATTTATTGGATGCTCAGAGTGTATAGGGCCTTTTTTGTCTTTTTTTTATAATTTTATTTATTTATTCTACTTAGGTACACATGATAGCAGAATGCATTTTGATTCATTGTACACAGATGGAGCACAACTTTTCATTTCTCTGTTTGTAAGTGATATAGAATCACAGCATACATGCAGTCATACATAAAGCTAGGGCTATGATGTCCATCATATTCCACCATCTTTACTGTCCCCATGCCCCCTCCCCCTCCCACCTCTGTGACCAAAGTTCCTCCATTCTTCCTTTGTCCTCCCCCACATTATGGATCAGACTTCACTTATCAGAGAGAACATTCAGCATTTGGTTTTCTGAGATTGGCTTACTTCACTTAGCATGATGCTCTCCAACTCCATCCATTTACCTGCAAATGCCATAATTTTATTCTTTTTTATTGCTAAGTAATATTCCATTGTGTATATATACCACAGTTTCTTTATTCATTCATCTATCGAAGGGCATCTAGGTTGGTTCCACAGTGTAGCTATTATGAATTGAGCTGCTATAAACATTGAAGTGGCTGCAGCACTGTAGTATGCTGTTTTTAAGTCTTCTGGGTATAGACCGAGGAGTGGGATAGCAGGCTCAAATGGTGGTTCCATTCCAAGTTTTCTGAGGAATCTCCATACTGCTTTCCAGATTGGTTATACCAATTTGCAGTTCCACCAGCAATGTATGAGCGTACCTTTTCCCCTACAACCTCGCCAACACTTATTGTTGTTTGTATTCTTGATAATTGCCATTCTGACTGGCGTGAGATGAAATCTTAGGGTAGTTTTGATTTGCATTTCTCTGATTGCTAGAGATGTTGAACATTTTTTCATATGTCTGTTGATGGATTGTATATCTTCTTCTGTGAAGTTTGTGTTCAGCTCCTTGGCCC